>SJYT01013183.1:204774-231197 GCA_006410635.1 Cephalophus harveyi | reverse complement strand
TGCATCCAAGTACTGCATTTCGGACTCTTTTGTTGACCATGATGGCTACTCCATTTCTTCTGAGGGATTCCTGCCCGCAGTAGTAGATATAATGGTCATCTGAGTTAAATTCACCCATTCCAATCCATTTTAGTTCGCTGATTCCTAGAATGTCGACGTTCACCCTTGCCATCTCTTGTTTGACCACTTCCAATTTGCCTCGATTCATGGACCTGACATTCCAGGTCCCTATGCAGTATTGCTCTTCACAGCATCGGATCTTGCTTCTATCACCAGTCACATGCACAGCTGGGTATTGTTTTTGCTTTGGCTCCATCCCTTCATTCTTTCTGGACTTATTTCTCCACTGATCTCCAGTAGCATATTGGGCACCTAATGACCTGGGGAGTTCCTCTTTTGGTATCCTATCATTTTGCCTTTTCATACTGTTCATGGGGTTCTCAAGGCAAGAATACTGAAGTGACTTGCCATTCCCTTCTCCAGTGGACCACGTTCTGTCAGCCCTCTCCACCAGGGAATTGAGAGCCAGGCCGGTGCACTACACGCGGTCCGCTGCAAGAGCCGGGCTGGCGCAGAGCTACCCCACGTCCGAAGCCAGTGGTGGCCGGGAGTAGACACCTGGCGTCCGAGGTCAGGGCGGCAGCTGGGTGGAGCTACCCCGCATCCGAGGTCAGGGGCGGCTGGGAGGAGACACCCTGCATCCGAAGTCAGGGGCAGTCGGGAGAAGCCACCCCGAGCTTGAGGCCAGGGGCGGTGACCCCGGGGAGCCACCTCGAGCCCGAGGCCAGGGGCGGTGACCCTGAGGAGCCACCCGGAACCTGAGCCCGAGGCCAGGGCCGGCGGCTGGGAGGAGCAACCCAAGAATCAGAGGCTGTGCAGGCGCAGGAGGGCCTAGAGGAGCTATCCCACGTTGAAGGTCAGGAACGGTGGCGGTAAGGAGATACCTCTCGTCCAAGGTAAGGAGCAGCGGCTGTGCTTTGCTGAAGCAGCCGTGAAGAGATACCCCACACCCAAGGTAAGAGAAACCCAAGTAAGATGGTAGGTGTTGCAAGAGGACATCAGAGGGCAGACACACTGAAACCATACTCACAGAAAACTAGTCAATCTAATCACACTAGGACCACAGCCTTGTCTAACTCAATGAAACCAAGCCATGCCTGCAGGGCAACCTAAGACGGGCCGGTCATGGTGGATTTTGTCTAGTGAAGTTGAAAAGTCTCATTTTTCTTCTTGTATAAAATGTGCCATTGTGTATTGTCTTCCGTTGGTAAAAGACACAGAAGATGGCTAGGCTTGGGTAAGCGGGGGCTGTGGGCTTACCCACAGCCACACAGGGGACCCCAACGGTGGGATAAAATATCAAGAATAACTGAATAGTCAGCATTGGTGGACACCTTACTATGTAATGGATGGTAAGCAGTTTCAGCTTTGTTGCTCTCAAAGAAAATTCAATGTGGTACACACGACTAGTAAGTTAGCAAAAGGTTAATCTTGTCACAATAAGATGCTTTACATGATAAAAGGGTCCCTTTGAATGATGTCAAACACCATGTTAAAAAATATTTTGTTATAGTTTGATCTACAATATGTGTTAATTTCTTCTGTACAACAAAGTGACTCAGTTATACATATGCTGCTGCTGCTGCTGCTAAGTCACTTCAGTCGTGTCCGACTCTGTGCGACCCCAGAGACGGCAGCCCACCAGGCTCCCCTGTCGCTGGGATTCTCCAGGCAAGAACACTGGAGTGGGTTGCCATTTCCTTCTCCAATGCATGAAAGTGAGAAGTGAAAGTGAAGTCGCTCAGTCGTGTCCGACTCTTAGCGACCCCATGGACTGCAGCCCACCAGGGTCCTCTGTCCGTGGGATTTTCCAGGCAAGAGTACTGGAGTGGGGTGCCGTTGCCTTCTCCGAGTTATACATATATTTACATTCTTTTTCATATTCTTTTCCATTATGGTTTATTACAGGATATTGAATATAGTTCCCTGTGCTATACAGTAGGGCTTTGTTGTTTATCCATTCTTTATGTAATAGTTTGCATCTGATAATCTCCAATTCCCAATCCATCCTTCCCCAACCTCTCTTCCCTGCTGGCAACCAAAATCTGTTCTCTATGTCTGTGGGTCATCCCTTTCCTTTCACCCAAGAAATATTGGAACAAGTGATTTCTAATGAAATAAAAGTATCCACAAACTTTAAACCATCACCATAGCCACCAATTACTTGTACAGCCCCCTGATGTGTTCCAACACTGATGTTGAGTGAGAACTCTTTTTCTGGAAAAAAAGCAATTGAAGTTCAAGGATGCTTTATGACTCAGAGTTAGAAAGGAAACCAGACTTGCTGACTCCAACCTGAGTGTCTTGTCTCCAAGCCCCACGGATTTTACAGACACAGGGACCAGCAGCATGTCTGTTTCAAGAAGCTCAGACTCTGAAAAGTCCCTTTCTTCTACATACGGTGCTGAATATGGTTCCATGACATTCTCTGCCTTCATCTCACCATCTCTCCCTCCTCTCCTCTGCCCGTGTCCATAACTCTGTTCTCCATGTCTGCATTTCCATTGCTGGCTTGCAAATACCCTCATCAGTACCATCTTTCTTGATTCCATATACATGTGTTAATACACAGTATGTAAAATAGATAGCCAGTGGAAATTTGCTGTATGACTCCAAGGAACTCAAAGCGGGGCTCTGTAATAACCTAGAGGTGTGAGAAAGGGTGGGAGGTGGGAGGGAGATTCAAGAGGGAGCATACATATGTACACCTATGACTAATTCATGCTGATATATGGCAGAAATGAAACCGATATGGTAAAGCAATTATCCTTCAATTAAAAATAAATCAAAAAATTTAAAAAGTCACTTCCTTGTCTTGTACTTCAGTTTTCTTTCCCTCAATTCCAGCCAGACCAAGCTACTTTGTTTTCTCCCAAACATGTCACCCAGTTCCTGTGTTTGCAACTTTATTCATCTCCTTCCTTGGCCCCAAAGCCCCTCTTCACTCTTTTCCTTTGGCCTCAAGGCTTCTTCAAGGGAGGTCTTCCTGCCGCCCTTTCTTCTCTCTTTCCCCATGCCTGGGGATCTCTCACATCCCACCCCTATCACCTGCCATCTCTCCCACTCACTCAGGGCTTCAAAAACTTCTCTAGTGTCATTAGATGTCTTTCCATTATGATACATTGGGCTGGCCAAAAAGTTTGTTTGGATTTTTCCATACTATGTTATGTAAAACTTGAATAAACTTTTTGGCCAACTCTATATATACCATTTGCAAGCAGATATTGTGCCTTCTATCATTAACTAATTATATTTATGTTACTAATTACTTATTTATTAAATAATTTATCATCCCCAATAGATAAAAATTTGTGGTAGCTCACAAAAATGAATACGGTTGAAGAGGATAAGATGAACAGTTGAAGTGGTTGGAGTGAAAGAGGAAACAAGAAAAGCAGAGAAATTTTTTCATCCCTAACACACCTAATAAGGTCTCACTGACGATATTCACAGAGACTTTGTTGTTAATAAGAATTCATGTAGGACAAGTATGGAGAAGGAAATGGCAACTCGACAGAGGAGCCTGGCGGGCTACAATCCATGGGGTCGCAAAGAGTCGGACACGACTGAGTGACTAACACACACACACGTATGGAGGACAAGATCTTATGAAGTTATGTTTCATGCCATCTGTAGGTCACTTTATAATTTTTAAAGGTATTTATATCTAGTGGAGCTTCCCTGATGGCTCAGATGGTAACAAATCTGACTGCAATGCAGGAGACCTGGATTTGATCCCTGATAGGGAAGATACCCTGGAGAAGGGAATGGTTTCCTCACTCCAGTATTCTTGGCTGGAGAATGCTATGGACAGAGGAGATTGGAGGGCTATAGTCCATGTGATCTCAAAGAGTCAGACATGACTGGGCAACTAACACACACACACACACACACACACACACACACACATTCTCCAGTAGTACATCACTGGAACAAAGGTCCATCTAGTCTGGAGAAGGAAATGGCAACCCACTCCAGTATTCTTGGCTGGAGAATGCTATGGACAGAGAGGCCTGGTGGGCTACAGTACACGGGTCGCAAAGAGTCGGACACAACTGAGCGACTCTTGGTTGGTAGTCAAAGCTATGGTTTTTCCAGTAGTCATGTATGGATGTGAGAGTTGGACTATAAAGAAAGCTGAGCACCAGGGAATTAATACTTTTGAACTATGGTGTTAGAGGAGACTCTTGAGAGTCCCTTGGACTACTAGGAGACCCAATAAGTCCATCCTAAAGGAAATCAGTCCTGAATATTTATTGGAAGGACTGATGCTGAAGCTGAAACTCTAATACTTTGGCCACCTGATGTGAAGAACTGACTCATTGGAAAAGACCCTGATGCTGGGAAAGATTTAAGGCAGGAGGAGAAGGGGATGACAGAGGATGAGATGGTTGGACGGCATCACCGACTCAATGGACATGAGTTTGAGTAAACTCCGGGAGTTGATGATGGACAGGGAAGCCTGGCAAGCTGCAGTCCATGGGGTCACAGAGTTGGACGTGACTGAGCAACTGAACTGAACTGAACTGGAGCTAATGTATTCTCAGAAACATATTTTTGATCTTTACTTTATAGACAAGGAAATCAAGACTCAGAGATGTAAGCTTACTTGGCTAGGTGCACTGGCTGGCAAGTGGCAAGCTGCCACTTAAAATCCAGTTTTCATCATGCAGTGCCCCATCTCCTGTAAGAGCAAAGTTTATATGAAAAGAAAGAAAAGTGGAAAGTGAGAACATTCTTGGAAACTGAAGTGGGGATACCAACAAGCCAGGGGAAGAAAAAAAAAAAAGCATCTATGGGTGAGGAACTAATATAGAAATCTCAAGCCTTTCCAAAATCAAATGTCTGCAAAAAAATGTAACGACCCCTACAGGGGACAGAGCAGAGTATCAGAACTATGCTGAGGGCTTGCTGATGGTACCTGGGGCATACTGGAAAGCACTGCAGCTTAGGGCCATCACAGATTTAGTACACTGATGATCAGAAGTCTGTAGCCAGTTGCCATGGTCAGCACTTGCCCTCAATCAGACTGTGATTTGACAGTTCTAGAGCATTAAAAAGCAATGAAGTGTGTTGACCATCAAATGCCTCACACGTCTGCTCTGAATGATGAAAGTAGGAAGCAGAAAAGGTGAGCCGGATCAATGATCCATCTGCACGTTGTCCTATTGAAAGAATTATTGGTGACACCGTGAAAAAGAAAAGTTTCCATTGCCATTTAAAAGGAAATACAAAAATTATTATAAATTTTAAAAAATACATAAAAGGAAATATAATTGCCAATCTTTGCGACAGAGTTTTCAAAGTTTGATTAAAACTTTTATCCTTTTCTGGGCATTCTCTCTGCCACAGCCCTATCTGGTGAACCAGGCCAGGCAGGCAGAGCTTCCTTGGGGGCTCTCACTCCGGGTACCCTGCGAATGCTGTGTACGTAGCTGGTGGTGTGATGCACTCAGCACACCAGCCAGCACCAAGGCCACCAGTATCCCCGTGTTCTGTCTGGCAGGAGAGAAACAGACCTCAGTGCTTTCTATGAGACAGCAGCCCGCGTTCTGAAACACAGCTTCTCAAGGAGTCCAGCATCTTGAACGGAACAACCATTTTTTAAAATAGTCAAAGTGTATTTGAAATTAGAGCAATAATGGAATTTACAGTACGTCCCCTACATACAAAACTTCAAGTTGTGAACTTTCAAAAATGCGGATGTGCCTTTTATCAAGATGTGAATGCAGATGACACCACCCTTATGGCAGAAAGGGAAGAGGAACCAAAAAGCCTCTTGATGAAAGTGAAAGAGGAGAGTGAAAAAGGTGGCTTAAAGCTCAACATTCGGAAAATGAAGATCATGGCATCCGGTCCCATCACTTCATGGGAAATAGAACAGTGGAAACAGTGTCAGACTTTATTTTCTGGGGCTCCAAAATCACTGCAGATGGTGACTGCAGCCATGAAATTAAAAGACACTTACCCCTTGGAAGAAAAGTTGTGACCAACCTAGATAGTATATTGAAGAGCAGAGACATTACTTTGCCGACTAAGGTTCGTCTAGCCAAGGCTATGTTTTTTCCAGTAGTCATGTATGGATGTGGCAACATCCATACATCCTTCTTCTGTGAAGAAGGCTGAGCGCCGAAGAATTGATGCTTTTGAACTGTGGTGTTGGAGAAGACTCTTGAGAGTCCCTTGGACTGCAAGGAGATCCAACCAGTCCATCCTAAAGGAGATCAGCCTTGGGATTTCTTTGGAAGGAATGATACTATAGCTGAAACGTCAGTACTTTGGCCACCTCATGCGAAGAATTGACTCATTGGAAAAGACTCTGATGCTGGGAGGGATTAGGGGCAGGAGGAGAAAGGGACAACAGAAGATGAGATGGCTGGATGGCATCACTGACTCGATGGACATGAGTCTGAGTGAACTCTGGGAGTTGGTAATGGACAGGGAGGCCTGGGGTGCTGCGATTCATGGGATCGCAAAGAGTCGGACACGACTGAGCAACTGAACTGAACTGAATGCGTTCTATCAGGTGTAAATGACATTTCAGCTTGCCCTCTGTCTCCTATTGCTGACGATCCTTCAGCTCTACCATCTTCCACCTCTTCTCCCTCCTCCAGTCAGTAACCCTTCTTGCCTGTTCACTCAGCGCCAGCCCCTATATGCCAGCTGTTGTACTGTGCTTTTCAAGGTACTATACTGTAAGATTAAAAACATTTCCTTTACTTTTTGTGTTTGCTTTTTATGTATTATTTGAGTGGCAAGTATTATAAACCTTTTACAGGACAGTACTATAAAGCTGATTGTGTTAGTTGAATGCCTTGGCTAACTTCGTTGGACTTATAAACAAATTGGATTTATGAACACACTCTTGGAACAGAACTCGTTCATATGTAGGTCACTTTATTTAGAGTAGTAAAGCAATTAGAATAGTAATTGTGTCTGAATCTTTGTGCCCCTATGGATGGTAGCTTGCCAGGCTCCTCTGTCCACGGGATTTACTAGGCAAGAATACTGGAATGGGTAGCCATGCCATCCTGCAGGGGATCTTCCTGACTCAGGGACTGAACCTATCTTCTGCACTGGCAGGTGGTTCTTGACCACTGAGCCACCTGGGAAGCCCACTGAGCCAGGAACTGCAATGTGTACTAAGTAGAGTCCAGTGGCAGAGAAAGCAGTGATTCTTGCCCTTGAGGGGACTAGGGTTCACGTGGTTAGAGACAGTCACTTGCCCCTAGGCTGCTTCTTCTTTGGGATTTGGGCCAGGTAATGTCTCAGACCTGTCAACTGCATCTAACTTAGGTTCTGGTTAAGGCCTCAGGCTTCATCCTTCTTGATCCCCCATGGCAAGGATGCGATAACCAAAGTCAAAAAAAGTAAAAGCATAGACCCACAGACACTGGAAGTCAGATTGGGTGGTATGAGCTGTAAGTGTCTAGTCATTCTAAGAACCAAAGGATAATGCAGATAGAAATCAGGGGAAGGTGGCTTGAAGAAGGAGGAAAGAGGCAGAGAGGCCTGAGCAAAAATTCTAGTCCCTTTCCTTATGTAAGTGTGACCCTGGAAACATCAATTGACCTTCTATGACTCAGTCTTTTCATTAAACACAAAGCAAGGACTGTTGGCAGCTTTTGAAGACATGGCAGAGGGTTTCACAAATTTAGAAAGTGTTACAAGACAGGAAATTAAAACCAATCTAGGGATTTGCTCCTTGCGACAACTCTGCACCGGGGAAGCATTTATTTTTAGACTTTCTAAACCTTTGCAATTTATTTCAGAGCATTCAGGACAAGAGTATGGATTTTCCCTTTGGGATGAAATGAGTTCCAAAGCATGAGTCATCACTTGACCTGTCTGACCTGCTTCATCTGATCGTTCAGTTCAAGTTCCACAGGGCATTTCCTGGCTTCCCGGACAAATTCACAGTTGAGGGAGTGAGAGAAACATTAGGGACCTCTTCCAGGAAGACTGTTGAGTAACTGCAACCAGGTGCATCCCGGGGCAACGGCGGGCCTGGGACGCGCAACTGCACCCTGCGTTACTGCATTAGTTCCACAGTGAGGATGGGAGCGTCCAGATCAGGGGATGAGATGGCGGGAGAAGCGGGTAGAGGCAGAAGCAAGCAGAAAGCTCTGGAAGCCAAGCAAGGACACTGAGAACCTGAGAGATGATTTCCCTTCTCTCGGGCCATCAGCAATGGTTACTCTGGGCTCTTCCTGGAGCTTTTGCATCCTAGTCCAACTATGTGCCTGATTTCCGAGGCTCTGATGTTAAAGTAGAATCTGCTGGTCCAGCCTGATCTCACATCTGGTGCCCACTCAGCTGCTCCACTGGAGGAGCCCATGAAACTGGACTTTGTTAATCAATCAGGCCTTTACATGTAGTCACAAAATGATGGTTCAAATCAGGTTAACAGCGCTGTGCATACGTGCTACGTCACTTCAGTCGTGTCTGACTCTTTGCAGCCCCATGGACTGTAGCCCACCAGGCCCCTCTGTCTGTGGGATTCTCCAGGCAAGAATACTGGAGTGGGTTGTCGTACTCTCCTCCAGGGGATCTTACTGACCCAGGGATCAAACCTGTGTCTCTTTCATCTCCTGCATTCCAGGCGGATTCTTTACCACTGAGGCACCTGTAACCCTACACCACTCTTCAAAGTGACTTAGTCCCTATCAGTAAGATATGAATTTTATATTGACTCCAGTGACCACATATTTTTGTTCTGAGATTCTCTACACCACAGAGAAAAGCTGAAGTGTTACAACAGAAGAACAAAACAAAAACAGTAACACAAAGCACTTCCCCAACACTGCTTTTTTTTTTTTTTTTTCTATCATCACTGCTTGGTTTGCACTGATTGACAAGTTCATTGTTTCTCTTAATTCATTTCTGACTTTGGGTAAACTGATGACCACTGTGGCTGTGACTTTTAAAAGCACTGTATTTCCAGTTATCCTTAAGAGATGTGGATGCATACGCATTAGCCGCTCAGTCATGTCTGACTCCCTGTGATCCTGCAGCCCGCCAGGCTCCTCTCTCTGTCCATGGAATTCTCCAGGCAAGAGTACTGGAGTGGGCTGCCATTTCCTTCTCCAGGGGATCTTCCCGACCCAGCGATCAAATCTGGGTTTCTCACATTACAGGCAGATTCTTTACCATCTCAGCCACCAGGAAAGAGTGCTATTTAGATTTTTGAAGTTAACGGCATTTCTTTCTTGAAATTGCTGTATACGTGCTTGTATTATTGTTGCTGAATAAAGTCTTTAGCTAAGTAGCTGTCAGGTGCCTTTTTCTAATCTATGTTAAAAATTCCCTGGTATTTTGACCAAATCTTTCCTTCCTGGAGCCACATTCTGTGACCCTTTTCTGAGTTCCCCTGTTAGCATGGCTTTTCCTCTCACCCTCAAACCAAGATACTTCCTGGTCAAACAAATATTTCCCCACGTTCTCAAGGCTTTCCAGTACTACTTCTTACCCAGCCCTACAAATGTGGTTACATTTGTTTTTCCTTTTTAAAGATTGTCATCTTGATTACCATTTTTTATCTTCAGATGTGATTTTAAAGCTACAATTTTAAGAGTCTTCTCTCCTTTGCCAAAAGCCACATTTATCTTTTCACTTAAGTAAAAAACAGTGAAAAAATGTTTTCCAAATACAATTCAAATATTAAAGAAAATCCAGATTAAAATATCTGTGGCAACAAAAATACAAAAGTAACTTCAAAGTGGGCAAGCACCCATTTACAGTCTGTTTATTTATTTTTAAGTTAATTTATTTATTTTAATTGGAGGATAATTACTTTTACAATATTGTATTGGTTTTTGCCATACATCAGCATGAATCAGCCATGGGTGCACATGGGTCCTCCCATCCTGAACCCCCTCCCACCTCCCTCCCCACATCATCCCTCTGGGTTGTCCCAGAGCACTAGATTTGAGTGTCTGGCTTCATTCATTGCAGAGAAGGCGATGGCACCCCACTCCAGTACTCTTTTCTGGAAAATCCCATGGATGGAGGAGCCTGATGGGCTGCAGTCCATGGGGTACTAAGAGTTGGACACGACTGAGCGACTTCACTTTCACTTTTCACTGTCATGCATTGGAGAAGGAAATGACAACCCACTCCAGTGTTCTTGCCTGGAGAACCCCAGGGATGGGGGAGCCTGGTGGGCTGCCATCTATGGGGTCGCACAGAGTCGGACACGACTGAAGCAACTTAGCAGCAGCAGCAGCAGCAGCTTCATTCATTGAACTTGCCCTGGTCCTCTATTCCACATATGGTAATATACATGTTTCAATGGTATTCTCTCACATCATCCTACCCTTGCCTTCTACCACTTAGTCCAAAAGTCTGTTCTTTACACCAGTGTCTATTTTGCTGCCTTGCATACAGGATCATCATTCAGTTCAGTTCAGTTCAGTAGCTCAGTCATGTCCGACTCTTTGAGACCCCATGGACTGCAGCACGTCAGGCTTCACTGTCCATCACCAACTCCTGGAGTTTACTCAAACTCATGTCCATTGAGTCACTGCTGCTAAGTCGCTTCAGTCGTGTCTGACTCTGTGCGACCCCATAGACAGCAGCCCACCAGGCTCCCCCGTCCCTGGGATTCTCCAGGCAAGAACACTGGAGTGGGTTGCCATTTCCTTCTGCAATGCATGACAGTGAAAAGTGAAAGTGAAGTCGCTCAGTCATATCCGACTCTTAGCGACCCCATGGACTGCAGCCTACCAGGCTCCTCCGCCCATGGGATTCTCCAGGCAAGAGTACTGGAGTGGGGTTCCATTGCCTTCTCCGCCATTGAGTCGCTAATACCATCCAATCATCTCATCCTCTGTTGTACCCTTCTCCTCCTACCTTCAATCGTTCCCAGCATCAGGATCTTTTCAAATGAGTCTATTCTTCTCATCAGGTGGTCAAAGTTTCAGCCACCTGATGGAGTTTCAGCTTCAACATCAGTCCTTCCAACGAATATTCAAGACTGATTTCCTTTAAGATGGACTGATTGGATCTCCTCGCAGTCCAAGGGTCTCTCAAGAGTCTTCTCCAATACCACAGTTCTAAAGCATCAGTTCTTCAGTGCTCAGCTTTCTTTAAAGTCCTACTCTCACATCTAGACATGACCACTGGAAAAGCCATAGCCTTGAATAGATGGACCTTTGTTGGCAAAGTAATGTCTCTGCTTTTGAATATGCTATCTAGGTTGGTCATAACTTTTCTTCCAAGGAGTAAGCGTCTTTTAATTTCATGGCTGCTGTCACCATCTGCAGTGATTTTGGGGCCCCCCAAATTAAAGTCTGTCACTGTTTCCACTGTTTCCCTATCTATTTGCTATGAAGTGATGGGACCAGATGCCTTGATCTTAGTTTTCTGAATGCTGAGTTTTCAGTCAACTTTTTCGCTCTCCTCTTTCACTTTCATCAAGAGGCTCTTTAGTTCTTCACTTTCTGCCATAAATGTGGTGTCATTTGTATATCTGAGGTTACTGATATTTCACCTGGCAATCTTGACTCCAGCTTGTGCTTCCTCCAGCCCAGCATTTCTCATGATGTACTCTGCATAGAAGTTAAATAAGCAGGGTGACAATATACAGCCTTGCCGTGCTCCTTTCCCTATTTGGAACCAGTCTGTTGTTCCATGTCCAGTTTTAACTGTCACTTCCTGACCTGCATACAGATTTCTCAAAAGGATCTTCATTACCATCTTTCTAAATTCCATATATATGCATTAAAATACTGTATTGTTGTTTCTCTTTCTGACTTACTTCACTCTGTAAAATAGGCTCCAGTTTCACCCACCTCATTAGAACTGACTCAAATGTGTTCTTTTTTTATAGCTGAGTAATATTCCATTGTGTAGCCATACCACAACTTCCTTATCCATTCATCTGCTGATGGACATCTAGGTGCTTTCATGTCCTGGCTGATGTAAACAGTGCTGCAATGAACATTGGTGTACTTGTGTCTCTTTCATTCTGGTTTACTTGGTATGTATTCCCAGCATGAGATTGCTAGGTCATATACAGCCTGTTTATTTTAAGCAAAAAGTCAGTATATGAAGATTTCAGGGTATGGAGAGACCACCCTGGCAGCTGCCCATCATGCCAGGACTTTATTTGTGGTACATTGTGATGCTTTGTAGAAATAAATATCAATACACACAGGCATGGCAGTCCAGCCCCTCCACCCACTTACTTCCTAAAACTGGTTCTGTGGGTTGTAACCACTGGTTTATCAACCTTAAGGCTCAGGGTTCTTATTCCTATCTTAAAGGTCTCTCTCTCTGTTTGATTTCTCTTCCTCTTCCATGTTTTAGATGTCGACTTTCTCTTTTCTTCCATGCAAACAGTTCAGTTCAACTTTACAGAATGTATCTTCACTCTTTCCCATTGTCTTTTCCTTGAGACCTACATATTGAAAATGTAAAAATGCATCACTGTGTAATATATCCAACTAAGCTGCTCCTGAGACCCTACCAAAGTGACTTGATATACTGACTGTGACATCTTATTTAATTTCCATGTGTTCGGATCATCCTCAGTAGGTTGTTAAATGACTTGAGTTTGCAACCCATCCATCTCTATAAACACCTCCCCACCCAAAGTCTAGCCCAGTGCTTTATGCTTAGGTACTCCTTATGTTCTTATTGAATGAATAACTATCCCCTTTAGCTACAACAATTCTCTTTAAATCCAGCTGGAAATTTTCCAGTTTCAGACCTATATTCTGTATACTCTTTGCTCCATAGCCTTTGCCAATTTATCTCCTCATAAAATAGTGATAAATCAACGTTTCCTCTGCCAATATTTCTTGGGAAAACAGGACATGTGTAATGACTGGCTAGTCCCTGTGTGGGTGGAGAACACGACAGAGTTGCCTAGCTGTTCTTTCTCAAGACCTAGTTCATCACTCTCTCCGAATATGTCACATATTACTTCACTGCTAAGGCCTATTTTATTTTCTTCATTCGAAAAGTTGGAAGCAATTTGAATAGATCTTTTAGGAGTATGACTACAATTCATTATCAGTAAGTCCACAATTTCATCTAATTGTAATTAAATTTTAATTTTTTATCAAAGTAACCCAGAAGCAGCTTAGCAAGTCAAACAGTACTATAAGGCTTATCATAAAAGAGCAGTCCCCTTACCATGATTGTTTTTTTCCTAGTTCCCACTACCCAGATGGACTCACTTTATACTCTCTTGGCTGTTTCTTCTGGTTTATATCTCACTATTTCAAAACAGCATTCCATAAGAAAAAGTTTTCCTTTTATTTTCAAGTTGACATTGCCTATTAACCTTCTATTACAAAAATGGGGCTTGAGTCTCTCTCATGTCCTCCAAACACACATACATATACATACATACACACATACACACACACACACACCAATACATATATACACACATACACACACCCATACATACACACATACCCTATTGTCCCTTCACCCAGTTATATTCTTACTTTGTTCAAATCAAGATTGAAGGTTTACATTCAGATGGCTAACATATGATTACATCATCATTATTAGCCAAGTCATTTAGCTTTATTTAATTTCTTTTCATGTAGTATATTCATTT
This sequence comes from Cephalophus harveyi, assembly GCA_006410635.1. Classification (NCBI taxonomy): domain Eukaryota; kingdom Metazoa; phylum Chordata; class Mammalia; order Artiodactyla; family Bovidae; genus Cephalophus; species Cephalophus harveyi. Next base: position 217,561 of record SJYT01013183.1, on the reverse strand, counting down.
AGTTTGTTAGTATAGTTTAACTATTACTTCTCGTGTGTGTGTTAGTCGCTTAGTCGTGTCCAACTCTTGACAACCCCATGGACTGTAGCCCGTCAGGCTCCTCTGTCCATGAAATTCTCCAGGCAAGAATACTGGAGTGGGTTGCCAGTTCCTGCTCCAGAGATTACTTCTTAGTTGGTTACCAATTTACTTTTTATTTTATTCAGTTTTTTAGTTATTTAGATTTTAAGATTATTTAGTTTATTATTTAGTGTCATTTTTTAGTACATTGCTTAAATGTTTGAATATTCTTTACATTGACTTATAATGATTGGTTTTGTTACTATTACATTATTTTTGGAAGACATCATGTATTTCTTTGAAATTTTCTTTGAAACTTTCATTATGACTTCACATATGGTCAATTTTTGTGACTATTCCATTTTGATTCAGAAGGGTATCTCCTCTGCATCCTTTGAGTATGGCTATGTACACATAGTAAGCTGTATACACAGGGTGTGTGTGTGTGTGCTCAGTCATATCTGACTCTCAGCAACCCCATTGGTTGCACTCTGCCAAGCCCCTCTGTCGTGGAATTTTCCAGGCAAGAATACTAGAGAGGGTTACCATTTCCTACTTCAAGGGATCTTTCCGACCTAGGGATAGAACCCGCATCTCTTGCATTTTCTGTATTGGCAAGCAAATTCTCTACCAATATGCCACCTGGGAAGCCCCTATATATGCAGTACTTCAATCTTGTTAATTGTTTTATTTATATTCATTTGCTTGTTTATTTTTTTCAGTGAACATTTATTCCACACCTTATTATTTGCTGGACACTCTTCTAGGCATCAGAAATAACGTGCTAAACAAAACAAAATCCCTGCTTTTCATGGACTTTATATTCTAGGGGAGCTAATAATAAATAAATAATAACAACTTATACACACCCACAGAGTAGGGATAAATGCTTTGGAGAAAAAAAGAGCAGGAGGGTGATAGAGAATTTACGTGTACAAGGCAAGAGTTAATCCATAAAGGGTGGGTCAGGAAGATCTTTCTGAGAAAGTGATATTTAAACGTATCTTTATATGCTTATTTATTTGTCTTTGATTGAGCCCTTATTTTGAAGATACATACAATTGTTTTTCTTTTCACTCGTATCTGATGTCCCTTTTGGCTAGCATATTTTTTGTCTTGAATTCTGTCTTGTCAGATATTAAAATTTGAACATCTGTTTTCTTTCAATCCCCATCTGCATAGCTTTCTTGATCTTGTTTTATCACTTGGTTTGAATCCCAGCTCTGACACTTGCTGGTGATTTCATCTTGGATTGATTACTTTACCTCCATGATTTAATGATCCATTGGTGAGGATATTAATAGTATAACAACTCTCTCATAATACCATTATGAGGATTAAATGAGTTAATTCTTGTCACGTGCTTAGGACAGTGCCTGGCACATAGTAAGTGCTGCCGAAGTAAGAAGCTATAGAAAAAAAATACTGTGTTCCAAACATTTGTTTGCTTTTATTTCAAATTTGTCTATTGCTAACGACAAATTCGATTTTAGTTTTTAAAATCCAGAGTCAATTTTAGTGGGTGTTTTTATCCATTTACATTCACTCTATGTATTTTAACTATATTAGAACATATTCCTGTCACTTTATTTAACATTTTCCCACTTACTATGCCTTTAATATTTTCCCTTTATTTCCTATTTTATAATAGCTTTGCAGCATTTTCTCCCAACTAAAAACATAAGCAATTATTTGCACCTAACTTCTTAAGAAACCGTGTCCTTCCCTTTTCCCAATATTTCTGTTTCTTCTTCATTCCCTCTTATACGTATTTTGTATTATTGCTCATGAATGGTTATGTATATTTTGATTCCCATTATATAGTTTCCATATCACACACCTCGTTTTTCACCTTCCTATATCATCTCCACTTCTACACAGTCTTTTTATATATTCGCGGCTGCCACTACTCTCCATATATATAGACTGCTGTGTATGTATATATAGGCAGATATAGACTGCCACATCCTTATCTCTGGCTCTAATTCCTCTCCTGATCAGACACCTGGGCATTCAGCTGACCCAGACCTCCCATCTGCATGCCCCTAGGTAATTTCAAGCCCAGTGTATCCTAAACTGACCATCGGCTCTGTGTTTCCCTGCTTCAGGAATGCTACCACCAACCTCACAGTTGCCAGCCTATCACCTTGACGCTCCTCTTTCTTCCCCAACTTCCAGTGTAACGTGGTGTTCTGTCAAATTTATTTCCTAAATTTGTCTTGAAAGTCTGTGTTGTTTTCTACCATCATTATCTGGATTCTCGCATGATTTTTCTACACCCTGTCTGAGCATCTCCTCCACCCTCACCCCAGTACACTTTTCTACCCTATAACCTGTGATCTTCATAAAGTGAAAATCTGATGATGCCATTACCTACTTAAAACTCTTCAGTGGCATTTTATCACCCTTTGGATTAAATGTTGATGCCTTAACATGGCTCACCAGTCCACAGGTGATCTGATCCCTGCTGACCCTTAGCTTTTCTCATCCCAAACTCCTTGAGGAATTTCTTCTAGCACCTCCAATACCTCAGGTGTTGTCTTACTTTCACACATTTTCACAAGTTATTTTTTCTTCCTAGAACATGTTTTCCTTTCTCTTTGGTCACCTTTTAGACCTTTGTTTAGGTGTTCCCTCTGAGAAGTCTGTCTGCCTCCTTTAGGAAGCCAGCATTCTCTCAAGCTCCCCTGCCTGCCCCTACTGCACCACGTTTCCTCCTTAATATGGTGTTTTATGAATGTTTGGGTTTTCCTCTTCAATTCAATACTCTCAGCAAAGACAGAGCCTATTCCAAGTAGTGTCTAGGACGAGCCTGATGTAGGGTAAGTCCTCAGTGAAACGTCTTGACTCAAGCTGCACATCCATGCTGTACTTCCGGTCTGTTGGATTCTTTTTAACTCTATACATTTCTTTCAAATTCCATTGACTTCTTAGAGACATCCTAAACATCCCCAGTTTTATACTTTACTAACTGATAGCTCACACTAAAATAATCCTAAATTGTTTACAAGGTAATTTTCATAGACTGTCTCATTTAACTCTCTCCATGTTCCTGGGATATGATTAGGAATAAATTTGGCTCCCCATTCTACAATAAAGCATCTAAGTTCTGAAGAATTTAGTGAAATGCACAATAAGACCAGAGTCAGTTCTTCTATGTAGGTTTTTTTTATTCAACTTGGTACTTTTTTTAAATTGTGGCAAATATACATGGCATACGACTTATCATTTTAACTATTTTTAAGTGTGCAGTTCAGTTGCCTTACATAAGTTCACATTGTCACGCAACCAATCCCCAAGACTCTTTACACCTTACAAAATGGAAACTCTATACCAGTTAAATGACTCTTCATTCCCTCTGCCCCCAGTCTCTAACAACTACTGTCCACTTTCTATTTTAATGAAATCCACTACTCTGAACATCTGATGTAAGTTGAATACTATTTTTCTTTTGATATTGATTTCATTTAGCATAATATCTTCAAGTTTCATTCAAGTCATAACATATGTCAGAACTTCCTTCCCTTTTGCTGTGTATATATTCAATCGTCTGTATATATTACAATCATAGGTATATACCAAATGTTGTTTATCCATTCATCTGTTGATGGACACTTGCTTGAGTCTATCATTTGGCTATTGTGAGTAATGCTGCTGTGAACATGAGTGTGCAAATATCTCTTTGAGTCCCTGTGTTCAATTCTTTTGGGTATATACCCAGAAGTGGAGCTGCTGCATCACGTGGTCATCATATTTTTAATTTTTTAAAGAATTGTCATACTTTTCCCACAGCAGCTCTATCAGTTCACATTCCCACCAACAGTACACAATAGAGCTAATCTTTCCACATTTTAGCCAACACTTCTTATTTTCTACTTTTTGATAGTAGCTGTCTTAATGGGTGTGAGGTAGTATTTCACTGTAGCTTTGATTTTCATTTCCTTAATGATTAGTAATATGAAACATCTTTTCATGTGCTTGCTGGTCATTTTCATATCTTCTTTGGTGAACTGTTTATCCAAGTCATTTGCCTGCTTTCCAATTGATTGTGTGATTTTTTTACTATAATGAGATTGTATATTTGGCTATTAATTCTCAACAGATATATGACTTGCAAATATTTTCTCCAGTTCCTTAGGTTGCTCTTTAACTCTGATCGCCGTGTCCTGTGACTCCTGACACTATTTTGAATGGTTTCTTTAGAGGATTATTTACAGAAGTGGTACAAAGCATAGGTGGAGTCAAGGCAAAAGAACCAGAGCCCAGTTATCCGAACAGACACACAAGGTCAAGGATTGTATCAGGGGGTGGATGCTGAGCCCCAGGGTAGAGGAATGTTGTGGGAATGGAGACACCTAATGTTTTCCTGCTTAGAGTACTTATTTGTCATAGAGACTGAGATAGGCATAAGCCAATAGATGGGGGTCAAGTGATCCCAGAGGGGCGTCCCAGGTGGCTCAGTGGTAAAGAATTTGCCTTTCAATGCAGGAGATGAGAGTTCAATTTCTGGGTTGGGAAGAACCGTTTCCTTCCCCAGTACAACCCATTCCGGTATTTTTGATTGGAGAATCCCATGGACAGAGGAGCCTGATGGGCTGCGGTCCATAGGGTCGCAAAGAGAAGACATCACTGAACATCCACACACACACACAGACACACACAACTGATCCCAGGAACAGAAAAAGGAAGGACACCAGAACTGAGACTTCTTTAAGCCTGTTTTATTGAATCATATATAGAAGACCAAAAGTTAGTTTCATTTCTTCTCTAAGAGGTTTGAACCACTATTCAAGTGGTAAGAAGTATCTGGGATAGTCCCACCAGGTACTCAAAGAGACACCTAAGAATCATACAGCTGGGGACTTCTCTGGTGGTCCAGTTGTTGAGAATCCACTTTCCAATGAAGAGGATACAGGTTTGATCCCTGGTCTGAGAATTAAGATCCCACATGCCATGGAGCAACTAAGCCCCCACACAACTCCTGAGTCTGCTACAAGCCACTATAACAAAATGCAGTTAAATAAATATTTCTTATTAGAAAAAAAAAGAACCATACAACCAAATGTAGGTCTTGGAAGAACTAGGAGCCCAGGTTAAGATTATTATCTGTTAATGACATTCTTGCCTTTTATTAAGGAAGATCTGGGACCTCAGGCTAGGTATCACCAACTCAGTTGAGGTTAGGGTTTATGATTTGTCCACAAGAGTGAAATCAGGAATTGTATATATCAATGTCAGATCAGCAGTAGTGAATTGGTGCCTTTCAGTTAAAGGCTAAAGCTACCTGAATCAAGTTAGAAATAAGATCCAGGTTACCAATTAACCAGGACCGGCAGACTAAAGATGTTTTAAAAGAGACTCTAAGGGTGAACCCGTTTGTTGTCTGAAGTGCATAGGTGTCATTTCCCTCTGTGGGTTCTAAAAGGATCTGTTTCCCAGAGGGACCAGATAGCCATATGTGATGTTATCTATATATCCCCTTTAGCCATATAAATGAATACAGAATCATCTCTCTTTACAAGCTTTTCAGGTCCCAGTGCCACCGACAAACATTAGTGCTCTGCATACTCATGTTCAGCTCGGACACCGTGCTGTTCAACAGTCTGTTTCTTGTTGAGCTCTTTTGAGAACATCATTAAACCATAATATTTTTAAAGCATCACTGAGAAAATACCAAAAGGGTTCATAACAGAGACTTACAATTACAAGGAAAACAGAGGAAGTGACTTTTAGAAATGGAAAGTGGTGAGGAAATGGCAAATGGAACACATGCACCTGGGATGAGTCATTCGACAGGAGAAATGATTCTCGGGGATGAAGTGAGTCACTGGCGGTAACAGGCAAGATGAAGAAAAGAGATGGATGTTGTTGAAAGATCAGAGGCAATTAGTCGACCGAGTAGGCTTTTTAGCTTTAGTGTATTTGACTAAATCGTCCGAAGTTAAAAGACTTAAAGGGAAAGCACGGTAGGGATGCTGCCAAGAAAACTTCTGCCACAAGCCATGGATGGTTGGGTGAGTTAACAGCCCCTTGAATCTGCACAAAAGCAAGGTGCTCAATGACTGCCATGGCAGATACATGTCATGTGGCATCTAAGGAGTTAACAGACCACTTTCAAAGATCCTCAGGGATTAGAATGGGGATTAACTGCCTCTAAAACTTTTAATGCCCACAGAAGAAATATCAGCTAGGAGAAAACGGATGCCTAATTATAATGCTTCAAAGGCATGCCCCTTGCCTGTTTCAGTAGGGATGGATCCCGGGATTTAAAATTTAAAACAGCCTCCCTCCCGGTGAATTTATGAGCAAAGAGCTTTTCAAATGCATTTTAGAATGGGATTGGTGCATAGGAAGAGGAACATCTGTGAATCTATTGAATTTGTTTTCCGTTTTTTCTATATTGGCTGCAAACTTGATATAAATGCTTTCTCTGTCTTCATAAATATCACTGGTAAGATATTTGAGACACGACCAAGGACGACGCGTAAAGACATGCAACTGGAAGAACATTTCCCAGAGTATGCTTCAATGAGCTTGGTAGGGAAAACATGATTCCATGATCAAACAGATTTAGAAAATAATAAAACAGTTAATAAAAAGTTAAATGTATTTCTTAAATAAATGTACTTCTTAAAACTGAGTGTTGTTAGACTGCACCTAGCTGACCTCCAACTACAGAGAGCGTAACTGACCACGAGCCTGCGCTGCTGCCCTTCTATCCTCCACACGCGATGGGGCCAGTTGTCGCCAAGGCTGCACCCAGACAGTGACCTTGACCCAGAGAACAGGGTCTGAGGTAGGCTCATTACTGGAAAACACAAGACTCTCCTGATGGACAACGTTGTCTCAGGGATTTCCTGGCAGGCTTGCTGAGTTGATAATTCAGACTCAGGCAGTCTAGAAGGTTCCTCAGTCTTTCCTGTACTGGGGGTCAGACCTGCAGGATCTGATGGCTCTTCCAGGCTTCCCCAGCTCCCTCCCACTTTCTCTCCCAGGCATTTCTCCTAATAGAATTCTGCCATATTTAATTCTGTCTTGGTGTCTGCTTCTCAGATAACCCAGACAAACTATTAAAAAGCTTATAATAACTCATAAACCTCTGCACGCACACACAAAAATAGCAGCTAAATCTATGAAGCAAAACCTATTAGAAGAGGATTTATATGAAGCAGTAATATTTGTGAGAAATTTTAATCCAACCCTTTAAAAATCAGTCATAAGTGACAGAAAAAATTGAAAATATAAAGAAATTTATGAATCCATAGCTCTGCATATAGATAATAAAAAGTATTTTCTAAATTAATGGAACAAAGAAGAGATTTTTAAAGTCCATATTTCTTACTATTATTCAAGAGTTAGAATAAATAATAAAATATGACAAAATTATTACCTAGAAATGAAGGAATATGATCTCAGACAAATTTTAGAACAATGAGACAATCAAAACTGAAAGGTAGCATAGGTTGTAACAAGTGAGTGAAAGTTGCTCAGTTGTGTCCAACTCTTTGCGACCCCATAGACTATATAGTCCATGGAATTCTCCAGAATACTGGAGTGGGTAGCCTTTCCCTTCTCCAGGGGATCTTCCCAACCCAGTGATCGAATCCAGGTCTCCCGCATTGCAGGCAGATTCTTTACCAGCTGAGCCACAAGGGAAGCCCAGTTGTACTAAAGGAAATGTTAAATACCTAAATGTTTTATTTAAAAAGAAAGATTAAAAGGAATGAAGCTTATTCTGTATTACAGAAGATTAGAATAACAATAAAAGCAACCAAAGGAAAATATGAGAAGGATATTAGTAAAGATAAAAGTGAAAATAAAAATAACCATAAACAATAAAAAAAATAGGAGAACGACTAAATAACTGAAGAGTAACTAAACCCAAGGGCTAGTTTTGTGAAAATATCAAACAAACACTTTTGGGCTGATGGTGACTGCAGCCATGAAATTAGAAGACGCTTACTCCTTGGAAGAAAAGTTATGTCCAACCTAGATAGCATTTTCAAAAGCAGAGTCATTACTTTGCCGACTAAGGTCCGTCTAGTCAAGGCTATGGTTTTTCCTGTGGTCATGTATGGATGTGAGAGTTGGACTGTGAAGAAGGCTGAGCGCCGAAGAATTGATGCTTTTGAACTGTGGTGTTGGAGAAGACTCTTGAGAGTCCCTTGGACTGCAAGGAGATCCAACCAGTCCATTCTGAAGGAGATCAACCCTGGGATTTCTTTGGAAGNTTGAACTGTGGTGTTGGAGAAGACTCTTGAGAGTCCCTTGGACTGCAAGGAGATCCAACCAGTCCATTCTGAAGGAGATCAGCCCTAGGATTTCTTTGGAAGGAATGATGCTAAAGCTGAGACTCCAGTACTTTGGCCACCTCATGCGAAGAGTTGACTCATTGGAAAAGACTCTGACGCTGGGAGGGATTGGAGGCAGGAGGAGAAGGGGACAACCGAGGATGAGATGGCTGGATGGCATCATGGACTCGATGGACGTGAGTCTGAGTGAACTCCGGGAGATGGTGATGAACAGGGAGGCCTGGCGTGCTGCGATTCATGGGGTCGCAAAGAGTCGGACACGACTGAGCGACTGAACTGAACTGAACTGATTTTATATTGTTAGGTTAATGATGTTCTCATTATGGCTTGTGATTGTACTTATCTTTATTTTTTGGCTGACTATTGATTGTGAAAACTGATCAACATCTTTCACTACAGCAATTATGTAACTATTACTCAATATCTCTGTATCATGACTGGTTAACAGAAGAATAACAGAATTCTGTATCACCAAAACTACCATTTAATATAAAAACCTGTAATAACTTAAAAATCCAGATGCTAATCAGAAGTATCTTGGAATTTTTTGAAAAATACAAATGCCCAGGTATGGCTTTTCCTTTTGCCAGGGCTCCAGATATGTTTCTAATGAGCAGTCATGTTTAAAAACAACTGGACTATATGAAGCTATTTTACTTTTATCTAGTTTGTTTCACTTTTAAATTTCATATTCAGTGCTCCCATTTCATTTGGTTTATGATTTCTAATTTTTCCATCTCTTTTTTTTTAATGTTCTTTCTCAAGCCTTTATCATGTGTAGTAGAAAACCTCTTGTATACAAATATATAAATAATATGTGAAGTGAAATGAAGTGAAGTCACTCAGTCGTGTCCGACTCTTTGTGACCCCATGGACTGTAGCCTACCAGGCTCCTCCCTCCATGGGATTCTCCAGGCAAGAATACTGGAGTGGGTTGCCATTTGTATAATATATATTTTAGAAAACTTATGAATTTCTGCCTAACTAAAATATTTATGGCATTTTGATTCTACTTGTTTAGTTTACTGTAAATAGAATACTAGATTTCTAATTTTAAAAAATAGATATGCAACAAGCAGCAAAGGTTTATTGTATAGCATAGGGAACTATAGTTAATATCTTGTAATACCTTATAATGGAAAATAATTTAAAAATAATATATGTATATTATAACTNCTCCATGGGATTCTCCAGGCAAGAATACTGGAGTGGGTTGCCATTTGTATAATATATATTTTAGAAAACTTATGAATTTCTGCCTAACTAAAATATTTATGGCATTTTGATTCTACTTGTTTAGTTTACTGTAAATAGAATACTAGATTTCTAATTTTAAAAAATAGATATGCAACAAGCAGCAAAGGTTTATTGTATAGCATAGGGAACTATAGTTAATATCTTGTAATACCTTATAATGGAAAATAATTTAAAAATAATATATGTATATTATAACTGAATCACACACAAAAAAAGAATTCTACTTTTTTAAATTTAGCAATGTTTATCTTTTTGCCAGTTTTCCTAAATATCCTATGGACTTCTAATAACAATATATGAAACACAGAATTTAAACATATTTGTGTAGGATATTTATTAATGACATCATTCAAGATGCTACTATTCTTATTCTTTCTGCACTTGATAAAATATTCTCAGAGAAATGTTAATATGTCTCTCTATGATTATATATTTTTTCTTTTCCCTTATATTTCTTCTGATTTTTGCTTTATGTATCTTTGTTACTTGTCACCTCCTGCCCAACTGCACCTCCTGCCTGGACTCCAAGGGTGCTGACGGGGGCTGGCAGCACTGCGTCTGGAGCAGCAGCCTCCAGCAGGTACCACACCCAGCCAGGGGTGCAGGTGGGCCCCCCGCCCCCCACGCTCACCTTTCTCACCACCGCCGCCTCTGCCCCAGTCCTCTGCTTAGGTCTGCTCCCACCATCACCCTTCCCCTTCCTTCCCACTTTCTCTCCCCGCATCTCTTTCTTCTTGTCTTGTTCTTTATTCTTTTTTTGGCCACACCACGGGGCTTGTGGGGTCTTAGTTCCCCAACCAGGGATTGAACTTGTGCCCTCAGCAGTGAAAGCGCAGAGTCCTAACCACTGGACCACCAGGGAAGTCCCTGAATCTCATTGTTCAAGTGTTTTTAGAGACCTCAGTCTCTGCCCTAAACCCTAGTGACTGGTATCTCCCCTAAGTCACCCCGTTAACATAAACTTAGGTGTAAAGGGGATCCTTGTGAATAACAAAGGACGTCCCCATCACTCAGAAACCCCTGTGCATTTTAGTAGCTCAGTACTAGGAACCCAGGACAAAGACCAAATGTATTTGGCATCATACCACTTCATCCCATAGGGGGGTCGTCCACATTAGATGGGAGAATTACTTAGAGCCTGGAGCAGTGCCTGCTGTTCATTAGAAACTCCTGTCTCTTATACACATCTAGATGTGTATAAGAGACAGGGCTAGTGCACGGGGATGATCCAGAGGGATAGTGTGGGGTGGGAGGTTGGTTCAGGATTGGGAACTCATGTACACCCGTGGCTGATTCATGCCAATGTATGGCAAAACCAATACAGTATTGTAAAGCAAAATAAAGTAAAAAAAAGTAAAAAAAAATTCATTTTCATTAAAAAAAAAAATTCAACAGACTTTAAAAATGAAAAAAAAAATTGTTTAAATTGTAATTAAGAACTACCTAACAAAGTAACTCCTAGCCCAGATAGCTTCACAAATAAATTCTATACAATGTTTAAGTGAAAAAAAAAAATCATCCCAATATTCTACCTAGCTCTTCCAGAAGAAAATAAAGGATGAAACAGTAATGAGAACAACCATAGCACAACCATGTCAAAAAGGTATGAGAAGTGAAAATTATAAGCTAATCACTGTCATCACTACAGAAGCAAGAAAATAAAAACAAAACTTAAGTAGACTGAATCCAGGTGCAGAGAAAAATAATACATAATGATCATATGATTATTATTTGAAGTAAGAAAAGATTGGGTTTCCCTGATAGCTCAGATGGTAGAGAATCTGCTTGCAATGCAGGAGACCTGGATTCAATCCATAGATTGGGAAGATTCCCTGGAAAAGAGAATGGCAATCGATTCTACTTTGGTATTCTTGCTTGGAGAATTTCATGGATTTAGGAGCCTGGCAAACTACAATCCGTGGGATCACCAAGAGATGGACTCGACTGAGTGACTAACACTGGCACTTTCTTTCAAGAAAAGATTGGAGCAACATTTTGAAAAATCAACATAATTCATTAACCAGATAAAGGAAAAAAAAAATCATATAACCATCTCAATAGATGTAAAACAAAAGCAAAATCCAGGTGGAAAAAACTCAACATCCATTCGTAATGAAAGATCTTACTTAGCAGGTTAAGGCTTTAAGACAACATCCTTAATATGCTAAGATCCAAAAAAAAAAAAATAAATAAATAATAATAAGCAGACATTTTTGTTAAGTTTTCACTCTCAGATTGGGAATAAAAAACTGCCTTGTTCAACACACACTAATGCTACTAGACAGTTAAAATATATATTAAAAAAATAGAAAAAGGGTTGAACAGGAAGAAATACTGACACTTGTAAGAAACAATAATATATGTAGAAAGTCTAAAATAACCTGCAAATGAATTATTAGGAATAATAATTGGGGTTACCCAGGTTTCTGACTAACATAGAAAACAATTTTATTTCATTAGACTGTTGACAAATATAAAAATACAAATTTAAAAGATACTCTTTAAAATATCATTAAAAAATCAAGCTCCCAGGAATAAATCCAAAGAGATATATTTAAGACAGAAAAGCATAAATATTATTGAGAGAAATTAAAGGAAACTTAAATATATTCTTGGAAAATTTATATGGAAAGGCAAAGGGCCAAGATACTCTACTTGCTTTACTGGATATCAGGATATGTTAAAAGGCTTTTGGAATTAGGACAGTGGAGTATTGGTTTGATAAGAAGATGGTAGGGAACTTCACTAATATATACAAATATATATATAAACATATATATATATATATATATAAACTATATCAGAAATCAAGATAATGACAGTATTTGGTGAGAAGAGAGAATATTGATTGGGAGTGAGTATCACTAGTTTTCCTTCTACTAGATTTGCAACGTTCTATCTCTCCTATGTTGTGATTTCATGGGTGTTTTCCTTTGTTAATTCATTAAGCTGTATATTGTTTTGTAATCTTTTCTGATTATATTTTACTTCAATTTAAAGAATATACAAAAGTAAAACATGAGTGCAATTTATCTCTGAAATAGGAAAATAGTATATGATAGAATCTATCAATATGATCCTTATAAATCAAAGGAGAAGATGTGTATAAGAGACAGGTGGAAAATAACCCAAGTGAGATGGTAGGTGTTGCCAGAGGG
>SJYT01013183.1:168528-204750 GCA_006410635.1 Cephalophus harveyi | reverse complement strand
GTGCAGTAACAAGGCAATAGAATAATTCACAAGAACTTAGAAAAGGAGCAATAATAATATGTCTATTCACTGAATTTCATACCTAGAAAACCCAAAAGATTCCTTAAGAAATTGCTTTAATAAAAGAGAAAAATTGGAAAATTGGATAGATGTTAAAAACACAAAATTCAACAGCTTTTCTTTATATTAGCAATGAAGATGTGCATATGAAAATAGAAAAAAAAAAGATTATTTTCTTTACAATAGTTCCCTGAAATTTGCATGAGCTAGGAATAAATGTAAAATGAAAGACAGAGGTCTAAATAAAGAAAACTATAAAACCAGTTGGAGAAGATAAATGGTGAGTAATGAGAAGGCATAAACTTTTTGAATTAGAAAAACCTAATTCCATATGAAGTATATCTTTGCAGTTCTTCGCTACTACTATACTGCATTTGTTGCTGCCCTATCACTCAGTCATGTCCAACTCTTTGCGACACCATGGACTGCAGCACCCAGGCTTCCGTGTCCTTCACCATCTCCCAGAGCTGGCTCAAACTCATGTCCATTGAGTCGGTGATGCCATCCAACCATCTCATCCTTTGTCATCCTCTTCTCCTCCTGCATTCAGTCTTTCCCAGCATCAGGGTTTTTTCTAATGAGTCAACTCTTTGCATCAAGTGGCCAAAGTATCGGAGCTTCAACTTCAGCATCAGTCCTTCCAATGAATAATCAGGACTGATTTCTTGTAGAATTGATTGATTTGATCTCCTTGCAGTCCAAGGGACTCTCAAGAGTCTTCTCCAACACCAGAGCTCAAAAGCATCAATTCTTCAGTGCTTAGCCTTCTTTATGGTCTAGCTCTCACATCTCACTTACACAAACCATAGCTTTGACTAGATGGAGCTTTGCTGGCAAAATAATGTCTCTACATTTTAATATGCTGTCTAGATTGGTCATAGCTTTTCTTCCAAGAGCAAGGGTCTTTTATTTTCATGGCTGCAGTCACCATCTTCAGTGATTTTGGAGCCCAAGAGAATAAAGCCTGTCACTGTTTCCATTGTTTCCCCATCTCTTTGCCATGAAGTGATGTGCAATTGCAGTTAGAATCCCCTGGTAGAAAGGAATTCATTCTCTAGTGTGCATGCTCCCTCCTGTCTTAATAGGTACCCAGGGCTATTTGTAACAACACTGTATTTGCCAGTGTTCTGGAGAAACCCATGGTTCTCTCCTCTTTCTCCTCTACCTTCACACAGAACACTTCCCTTCTGACACCTCTGGGTCACTAAAAGTATAGGAACTTTTCCCATACTAAGTGATTCTCTGTGACACTAAGTGGGTGTGCTACAATTTAACTCCATTCTAATGTGCTCTACCTGGGAATGGTATCAGATTCCACAGGTTAAGGGCTCAGTTTCACAAGACTGCCCCCCACTTCAGATGTCGCCCCAAGTGGTACATCCCCAGGTTACTCACAACTTCTGTCCTACCTGCTACAAATCTGAGGTTCCCATGACTTTTTCCCCACTTGGATTTGGTTCATTGCTAGAACAGTTCTCAGAACTCAGGGAAACACATTTACCAGTTTCTTAAGGGATCCGCCAAAAGATACAGATGAACAGCCAGATGAAGAGATACATAGGGTGAGGTCTAGATGGATCCTGACTACAGGAGCTTCTGTTCCCATGGAGCTGGGGTGCACTACCCTCCTGGAACATGGAACATTTCCTGGTAGATGCCCGTGTTCACCCCATGAAATCTTCCCCAGTCCCATACTGTTGGGATTTGTGGAGGTTTCCTCACGAAGGCATGAGCAAACACTAATGCTTTTTCCAGCCCATCTTCTCTCTCTAGTAAGTGGTTGGGGCTGAAAAATTCCAAGCTTATAATTCTGGCTTTGTCTGCTGGTGGCCAGCCCCCCTTTCAGCAGCCATCCAGAAGCCCACCCAGAGTCACCTCAAACAATGAACAATGCTCCTCGTGCTCTTAGAACTTAGGAACCTACAAGAATTTTAGAAGCCTTGGGTCAGGGACTGGGGAGAGAGATCAAATATATATTTCTTATTACAAATCACATGATTACAGTATCTTTTTCCTCCTTTGCAATGGGACACTCTTGTATGATCAAGTTCAGGCCAGTGGGATGCAGATAGAAGTTATGCAGCAGTCCTCCCTTACCTGTGGTTTCACCTTCCATAGTTTCAGTTACTGTCAACTGAGGTCTGAAAATAAATTGAAAAGTCCGGAAATAAACAAGTCATAAGTTTTAAATTTCTCACCATTTTGATGTGGACCGTCCCTTCTACCCGTTAGACTCTGAGTAGCCGTCTGGGTTATCAGATTGACTGTCCCCTTATCACAGGGCTTGTGTTTAAGTGACCCTTATTTTACTTAATAGTGGCTCCAAAGTACAAGTGTGATGATGGAGGCAATTCAGATATGCCAAACAGAAGCTATAAAAAGCTTCCTTTGAGTGAAAAAGTGTTAGTTCTTGACTTAATAAGAAAAGGAAAAAAATAATCATATGCTGAGGTGGCTAAGATCGACCTTAAGAATGAAACTTCTATGAAATTGTGAAGAAGGAAGAAGAAATTAGTGTTAGGTTTGTTGTCACACTCAAACACAAATGTTACAGCCACGGTGCGTGATAGGTGCTTGGTTAAGATGGAAAAGGCATTAAATTTGTACAATACTCTGAGAGAGTGCACATATATTCACATAATTTTTACTACAGTACGTTGTTATCATTCTACTTTGCTATCAGCTACTGTTGCTCATCTCTTGGGGCCTGAGCAAGGGCTGTATAGTAGTAAAAATACTACTATACAAAGAGCTCTTACAAATTGACAGGGCCTGATTTATGAATTAGGCTTTGTCATAGGCGTGTATGTATAGAGACAAACATGGTATGTATACGGTTCAGTACTTGGTACAGTTTGAAGCATCCACTGAGGTCTTGAAACATATCCCCTCTGGATAATGTGGAACTACTGCTTGCGCAACCTCCATTCTTAAAAGGGAGTGGCGTGGCTTCACCTCTTCTTTTCCATTTTGTCTTTTCTACTGGAATTTAGGTGAGTAGCACACTGTCTTATATATGAGGTAGTAAAAAGAAAGATGGTAAAAAAAAATTAAAAAAAACTTGGTCTTTTACAATTAAATCAGAGACGCCATCCCTAGACTGCTTATATTTTCATTTTTAGAAAGAAAACCACAGACAAAACTAAAAGTCCTATCTTGTTTAAGTCACAGTTACTTTTGCTCTTAATTACAGCAAGCAAATCTCAATGATTTTTAAAGTCATTACATAAGATCATATACAACTTTAAACGGGAAAATAAATACCAATAGTTCAGTTCAGTTCAGTCGCTCAGTCGTGTCCGACTCTTTGCGGCCCCATGAATAGCAGCACGCCAGGCCTCCCTGTTCATCACCATCTCTCGGAGTTCACTCAGACTCACATCCATCGAGTCAGTGATGCCATCCAGCCATCTCATCCTCGGTCATCCCCTTCTCCTCCTGCCCCCAATCCCTCCCAGCATCAGAGTCTTTTCCAATGAGCCAACTCTTCGCATGAGGTGGCCAAAGTACTGGAGTTTCAGCTTTAGCATCATTCCTTCCAAAGAAATCCCAGGGTTGATCTCCTTCAGAATGGACTGGTTGGATCTCCTTGCAGTCCAAGGGACTCTCAAGAGTCTTCTCCAACACCACAGTTCAAAAGCATCAATTTTTCGGTAATCAGCCTTCTTCACAGTCCAACTCTCACATCCATACATGACCACAGGAAAAACCATAGCCTTGACTAAACGGACCTTAGTCGGCAAAGTAATGTCTCTGCTTTTGAATATGCTATCTAGGTTGGACATAACTTTTCTTCCAAGGAGTAAGCGTCTTCTAAATACCAATAGAAAAGTAGAAAAACCTTCTTTTGTTTTTTTTTTAAAGAAGAAAAGAAACTGAAAAGGTATATAAAGCATCTGATTAAATAAATATGGCAATGATTTGGGGATAGAAACACATCAGTGAAACAATGTAGTTAAGCTAGAAAAGCAAGTTTACATAAGAATGCAAAATAAGTAAATGTCACTTTCTTTTAGTTATGTGTGAAAAATATTTGATTTAGTCAATGAACTGTCACAACTGCCTACCTATATGAAAAAAAGTTAAACTGCACCCCCGTCTCAAATCGCATGGACATCTAAATTCCAAAAAGACCGAAGACCCGAAATGTAAACATATAACCACAAAAACCTTCAGAAAAAAAATCTAAGTGATCATGTTCAAAACAGAGAGTTCCTTCTTAACCAAGGCAGGAAGTTCAGAAGCTGTTAAGGAAAAACAGATATATTTACATGAAAGTTTATGTAGGAAAAGATAGAATGTAGGTAAAGAGAAACTATACTTGAAATCTGATGGCAAAATAAAAATACTACTATACAAAGAGCTCTTACAAATTGACAGGAAAAAGACCTACAACTCAACAGAAAAATGAGCAAAGTGTAGAACAAGCAATTCACAGGAAAGCAACTCCAAATATTTGAGATGTATAACGAAAGGACATTCAAACTCACTAGTGTGAAAATTGCAAGTCAAATTAGCAGTGACATATGACTTACATCCATAATGCTAGGTTTAAAGAAGAGCGTTTTGCTGACAGGAATGAAGAAAAGAGCATACTCTCCAAATTGATAGTGGAAATGTGAATATTTATAGCCTTTTGGGGAAAGCAATTAGCAATACCTATTTAAAAATAAAATAAATTGCAATCCCATCCATGGCAATATTTTCCACTGGAAAAAAGTATCAATATATCATAAGGCTAGATGTATAGAACGCTTGAATAAGGTGTTTGTAGAGTTAAAAAATATAAACATGAACAGTACAACTATGAATAGAGAAATTCTTGAATAATTTATGAGACACCCCATCCGTGGGGTTCTAGAAAGCCATCACAAATAATGAATTAGAGCTCTACTGAGCAGCAAAAGAGGATGCAAAGAAATGTGATTCAATTTTTGTAAAACAAAGTCAGAGGACTATGTGTGAGTACAATTATATTTTATGAGCCTGGAGGAAAGCAGGGAGGAATTCACATCATGTTGGTAAGAAAGCTAAATTTGAGGCAAGTCACTGGGTCAGCAGTTGGACGAAGACAGGAAAAGGAGGAGAAGAAAAGAGAAGGTGAAAGTCAGCTTTCAGAACACCCTGCATGTGCGGCATCATCCCATTAGAGTAAAATGACATGTGAGCAACACAGGTGAGTGTAAACAGAATTAAGAAATTACTGTGAGTCTTAATGTGAAATTAAGAATTACTATAAGGAGTGGCGGCTGCATGGGCACAGGAGAGCCAAGAGGAGCTACTCCACATTCAAGGTCAGGAGGGGTGACCTCATCCAAGGTAAGGAGGAGCGGCTGCTGCTGGAGCAACCGTGAAGAGATACCCCACGTCCAAGGTAAGAGAAACCCAAGTGAGATGGTAGGTGTTGCCAGAGGGCATCAGAGAACAGACACACTGAAACCATAATCACAGAAAACAAGCCAATCTGATCACATGGACCACAGCCTTGTCTAACTCAATGAAACT
The DNA here is from genome assembly GCA_006410635.1 of Cephalophus harveyi. Lineage (NCBI taxonomy): Eukaryota > Metazoa > Chordata > Mammalia > Artiodactyla > Bovidae > Cephalophus > Cephalophus harveyi. The sequence continues at coordinate 199,185 of SJYT01013183.1, read as the reverse complement.
AAGCCATGCCCTGTGGGGCCACCCAAGATAGTGGGTCATGGTGGAGAGGTCTGACAGAATGTGGTCCACTGGAGAAGAGAATGGCAAACAACTTCAGTATTCTTGCCTTGAGAACCCCATGAACAGTATGAAAAGGCAAAATGATAGGATACTGAAAGAGGAACTCCCCAGGTCAGTAGGTGCCCAATATGCTACTGGAGATCAGTGGAGAAATAACTCCAGAAAGAATGAAGGGATGGAGCCAAAGCAAAAACAATACCCAGTTGTGGATGTGACTGGTGATAGAAGCAAGGTCCGATGCTGTAAAGAGCAATATTGTATAGGAACCTGGAATGTCAGGTCCATGAGTCAAGGCAAATTGGAAGCAGTCAAACAGGAGATGGCAAGAGTGAATGTCGACATTCTAGGAATCAGCGAACTAAAATGGACTGGAATGGGTGAATTTAACTCAGATGACCACTGTATCTACTACTGCGGGCAGGCATCCCTTAGAAGAAATGGAGTAGCCATCATGGTCAACACAAGAGTCCGAAATGAAGTACTTGGATGCAATCTCAAAAACGACAGAAGGATCTCTGTTCGTTTCCAAGGCAAACCATTCAATATCACAGTTATCCAAGTCTATGCCCCAACCAGTAACACTGAAGAAGCTGAAGTTGAATGGTTCTAAGAAGACCTACAAGACCTTTTAGAACTAACACCCAAAAAGGATGTCCTTTTCATTATAGGCGACTAAGATGTAAAAGTAGGAAGTCAAGAAACACCTGGAGTAACAGGCAAATTTGGCCTTGGAATGCGGAATGAAGCAGGGCAAAGGCTAATAGAGTTTTGCCAAGAGAACGCACTGGTCATACCAAACATCTTCCAACAACACAAGAGAAGACTGTATACATGGACATCACCAGATGGTCAACACCAAAATCAGATTGATTATATTCTTTGTAACCAAAGATGGAGAAGCTCTATACAGTCAGCAAAAACAAGACCAGGAGCTGACTGTGGCTCAGATCATGAACTCCTTATTGCCAAATTCAGACTGAAATTGAAGAAAGTGGGGAAAACGACTAGACTATTCAGGTATGACCTATATCAAATCCCTTATGATTATACAGTGGAAGTGAGAAACAGATTTAAGGGCCTAGATCTGATAGTAGAGTGCCTGATGAACTATGGACGGAGGTTCATGACATTGTATAGGAGACAGGGATAAAGACCATCCCCATGGAAAAGAAATGCAAAAAAGCAAAATGGCTGTCTGAGGAGGCCTTACAAATAGCTGTGAAAAGAAGAGAAGTGAAAAGCAAAGGAGAAAAGGAAAGATATTCCCATCTGAATACAGAGTCCCAAAGAATAGCAAGGAGAGATAAGAAAGCCTTCTTTAGCAATCAATGCAAAGAAATAGAGGAAAAGAACAGAATGGGAAAGACTAGAGATCTTGTCAAGAAAATTAGAGATACTAAGGGAATATTTCATGCAAAGTTGAGCTCGATAAAGGACAGAAATGGTATGGACTTAGCAGAAGTAGAAGATATTAAGAAGAGATGGCAAGAATACACAGAAGAACTGTACAAAAAAGATCTTCATGACCCAGATAATCATGATGGTGTGATCACTCACCTAGAGCCAGACATCCTGGAATGTGAAGTCAAGTGGGCCTTAGAAAGTATCACTACGAACAAAGCTAGTGGAGGTGATGGAATCCAGTTGAGCTATTTCAAATCCTAAAAGATGATGCTATGAAAGTGCTACACTCAATATGCCAGCAAATTTGGAAAACTCAGCAGTGGCCACAGGACTGGAAAAGGTCAGTTTTCATTCCAATCTCAAAGAAAGGCAATGCCAAAGAATGCTCATACTACAAACACTTGCACTCATCTCACATGCTAGTAAAGTAATGCTCAAAATTCTCCAAGACAGGCTTCAGCAATACGTGAACCGTGAACTTCCAGATGTTCAAGCTGGTTTTAGGAAAGACAGAGGAACCAGAGATCAAATTGCCAACATCCACTGGATCATGGAAAAAGCAAGAGAGTTCCAGAAAAACATCTATTTCTGCTTTATAGACTATGCCAAAGCCTTTGACTGTGTGGATCACAATAAACTGTGAAAAATTCTGAAAGAGATGGAAATACCAGACCACCTGACCTGCCTCTTGAGAAACCTGTATGCAGGTCAGGAAGCAACAGTTAGAACTGGACATGGAACAACAGACTGGTTCCAAATCGGGAAAGGAGTATGTCAAGGCTGTATATCATCACCCTGCTTATTTAACTTCTATGCAGAGTACATCATGAAAAATGCTGGGCTGGAAGAAGCACAAGTTGGAATCAAGATTGCCGGGAGAAATATCAATCACCTCAGATATGCAGATGACACCACCCTTATGGCAGAAAGTGAAGAGGAACTAAAAAGCCTCTTGATGAAAGTGAAAGAGGAGAGTGAAAAAGTTGGCTTAAAGCTCAACATTAGAAGATGAGGATCATGGCTTCTGATCCCATCACTTCATGGTAAATAAATGGGGAAACAGTGCAAACAGTGTCAGATTTTTTTTTTTTTTTCAGCTCCAAAATCACTGGAGATGGTAATTACACCCATGAAATTAAAAGGCGCTATCTCCTTGGAAGGAAAGTTATGACCAACCTAGATAGTATATATAAAAGCAGAGATACTACTTTGCCAACAAAGCTCTGTCTAGTCAACGGTGTGGATTTCCAGTGGTCGTGTATGGATGTGAGAGTTGGACTGTGAAGAAAGCTGAGCGCTGAAGAATTGATGCTTTTGAACTGTGGTGTTGGAGAAGACTCTTGAGAGTCCCTTGGACTTCAAGGAGGTGCAACCAGTCCATCATAAAGGAGACCAGTCCTGGGTGTTCATTGGAAGGACTGATGCTGAGGCTGAAACTCCAATACTTTGGCCACATCATGTGCAGAGCTGACTCATTGGAAAAGACCCTGATGCTGGCGGGGGGGATTGGAGGCAGTAGGAGAAGGGGACGACTGAGGATGAGATGGCTGGATGGCATCACCGACTTGATGCGCATGACTTTGGGTGAACTCTGGGAGTTGGTGATGGACAGGGAGGCCTGGGGTGCTGCAATTCATGGGGTTGCAAAGAGTCAGATACGACTGAGCGACTGAACTGAAGTGAACTGTTGAGGCAATGTAGGACTTTTTGTAGTGTAATTTGTTACAAAATTAAGTAAATAATAAACGATTACAAAGTCAAGCATAACTTATGTGTGTGTGTCAGTCACTCAGTTGTGTCCTACTTTTTGTGACCCCATGGACTGCAGCCCACAAGGCTCCTCTGTCCATGGGATTCTCTAGGCAAGAATATTGGCATGGGTAGGCATTCCCTTCAACAAAGAATCTTCCCAACCCAGGGACTGAACTTGTGTCTGCTATATTGCAGGTGGATTTTTTTACCATCTGAGCCACCAGGGAAGCACCAAGCATAGCCTATGGTTGTGTCTAAATAACATATATGGAAAGAAAGACAAAGATTGGAAATCGTAGATTACAGTTGGTGGGATTTTAGATTATCTCCCATCTTCTTTTTTAAAGAAATTTCTGTACTTAGTTTTAATTTAATTTTTACTTTATATTGAAGTGGATTTACAATGTTGTGTTTCTTTCAGGGGTATAGCACAGTGGTTCAGTATACACAGACATATATCCATTCTTTTTCAGATTCTTTTCCCATATAGGATAAGATAGAATATTGAGCAGAGTTTCCTGTACTATACAGTAGGTTCTTATTGGTTATCTATTTACCTCATATTACTATTATATATTGTCTTAAAAATTTTAAACAAAATGAATAAAAATAATAATCAGCAATGATAGACAGTGTGTCATGCATTTCTTGAAATTATAGACTCTATAATGATGTCAAGATATCATATGAAAAAACACTAGCAAGAGAACGTGGTGAATTTTGGCATCCTCTGTTTTCTCTGATTTTATAGTCATTTTTCCATTTACTACTTTCTGTCACTGAGTAAAAATGAGATCTTAAGATAATATGCTGATCTGCAAAAATAAACTTGAAAAAAAAGTGCTTAAAATAAATGTGTGTAGTCACTGAAATCCTCTTAAGAAACCAGACAGAACCTTGGATGACTTCTGAAGAAATCAGCAATTCCGAAACTTTTTTCACTCTCCTTTCTTCTGCTCAGCCAGCCCTGTTCACAGCTGACCGACTCTGACAAGAGGTCTGGAAAAACAGGTCCTGTCAGATGGTTACAGGGCCCCCTGCAATGGTGTCGAGGACATGAAGACAGCCCCCTGGAGCGAGAGAGGTGGTGGTGGGGAGGCATTCAGTGACCGTCAGGGCAGCAGAGTGGAAAGGCAGCCAGGGAATTAAGTCCACCCAAGTCTGCAAGGTTCTCATCGTGTGGGTTCCCCCAAGGTCATTGGTTCTTTGAAGCCGATTATCAAAATGTTTGTGACAAGTGTGCTTTGCCCTCCTGGGTGGAGGTTTCCCGTAGTGATGGCTCAAGATGGCTCTCCATGGAACTGTTCTTGGTCCCCACCTTCCTTCTTGAGCACTAGTTTTCTCCAGGGTCAGAATTGCAGGGCTATAAAGGGCCGTGGCTGGGGAGAAGAAGCAGGTTAGCTACATCCACGTGCTGGCCACTCGGGCTGTCTTCATGGGCCACCAATTCCCCTACACCTGGCACATCGCCTCAGACATGGTGGACACTCAAAGTTGCTCCCTTGCGTGTACACATTTTATACAAATCTGGAGGATGAACTGAAGACAATATGTGTTGCTGGGACACACAGAACTTTCTGTTGCCTCTCCCTGCCTGAGAACACAGTGGTTCCACACATACTATGACTTCCATCCTGAGCTGTTGAAAGGAAGGCTTTGAAGTGTCAGAAGTTCTCGGATTTGTAGGAAGCATGGGATCCAGATTTGTGGATGACCTGGATCTTTCTCTCACACTCACAGGCTCATTGCTCTTGCCTCTAAATGTCTCCAGTCCTTAAGGTGAATCATACACGCTCTGTGGGCCAACTCTCTAAGCTGGGGTCTTGGGCCTCCCAGGGAAGCAGTGTTCTACCTGGAAGCATTCCTAGGAAGGGGACTCTTGAGAACACAGGTCCTGCGCGTCACCACACATCACTTGGGGGAGTTCTCGTCTAGTAATCTGCAGGTGTTATGTTTGTAATTGCTCCCCAGGCAGCTCTAAACAACAAAGCATGTGAGTTGGCAACACCCTCTGCTTTTCACCTGCTCCTTCAGGCCCCAGGTGAACACATTTCTCAGGAACTACCCAGTTCCAGAATCACAGACCTCGCTTGTTTTCTCAGGAAGGGGCCTCAACAGAGCAGGAAAATAAAATGCTGTTTCGTTTTTGCTACAGAAAACCATTTTTTTTCCATTGGTTTCAACATAACCCTAGCATTGCCTGTTGTAGCCTACACTTTGACCCCTATTCTATCTGCTTCCTCTCCTGGCTGTGAATGAATTCCTCAGACAATGTCTTCTTAAATTCCCTGGCTGACAGGAGAAAAGGTATTTTCAACGTGCATTTAACTGAAGGATTGGGCATAAGAAAGATGGTCCAGATTCATTTCACTAGTAAATCAGAGTGATCCAAAATCCTGTACATTAGTTTTACTCACAGAGGCCAAACTGTGGCATCAAATGCATCTTCACCACAGACAACTTCTCATTGTCCAAAGAAGTTAAGTTTAAAATCCCATCCTACCTGGGCCCGAGTTTTCATTTTCTCATTCATCAAAGGTGACAATTTCAAAAAATTAACTAGCTCTCTTTAAAGTTCAGTAAAAAGTTATCATATAAGAAATGAATTGCCAGTCCAGGTTCGATGCAGGATACAGGATGCTTGGGGCTGGTGTACTGGGATGACCCAGAGGGATGGTATGAGGAGGGAGGTGGGAGGAGGGTTCAGGATGGGGAACATGTGTACACCCGTGGTGGATTCATGTTGATGTATGGCAAAACCAATACAATATTGTAAAGTAAAAAATAATAATAATAATAATAAATAAATGATAAATGGTTTAAAAAAAGTTATCCTATCCTGCATTTTACACCTGCAAGATCCATGTTGCTTTGTGAATGTCTAGGTCACATGTTCTATAGTTCTGTGTTCTCCTTAAAGGATTGAGAAACAACAAAGAATGTGCATGCTATTTGGAAATAGCTTGACCCTTTCCAGGATGCTCCTTCCTTGGGAAATGCACAGAGAAAGTAGTGAGCAGGTTTACCAGGAAGGTAAGTCATAAAGCTTGAAATGATTTAACCACCAAAGGTCAGTCTTAGTTCACTGGCACTGTGAAAGGCTTTCAGAAGTAATCCTTAGAAAGAGTTCACTTTCTTCTCTTTGGCATGACCTCACGGGTTTCCTGGCATCGCTTGGTGAGAAGGAAATACAATCCTGTTCCTCTTCTGAAAAAGGGGGTTTGGAGCCCTTAATGGATCCTTCCTGTACATCTTGATAAAAGCCTTCTTTCCTCTGCATCCTACTCTCCTTTACTTGGTCTTGTATTTTGGTTTACCCCAAGAGTGCAAAGACGTCCCACTCATTGCCAAGTCCAGTCCATGACCATCAGCAGGGAACCACTGAAGTCCCTTTCAGCTTCACTTTGGATTTTGTCAGCAGCACTTCCTAGGACCCTCCGGCCTCTGTGCCATGGGGTCCTGGCAAGAATATCACTCAGGGCAAATTCTTAGATGGAGAGAGGTCTTATTGAAACCCAGAGAACTTACACAAAGCCAAAGTGTGAATCCCTGCCAGGTGGGTGCTCTCTTTTTATACCCAGCTGATGCCCAGCAACTCTGTGAGCACGTTAGTACCTGGGACCTTGCTTGTGCTTCACCTTCTTCCTTCAGGCTCCTGGGGACCTTCTGGTTTTTAGTACGGGGAGAAAGAAGGTGGCTCTAATTCTTTCCCTGCCATCTCCACCTGAGCTAGATGATTACTCTCTCCTGAGGATCTTTGAGCTCCTGGAACTGCTCCATATGAACATCCCTTCCTGTGATCTTGTCCATGATCAGGAAATCTTGGAAGGTGATGCATAAAAGATGCTGTTCATCCTCAGATGGCCTTGCTAGTTAAAGCACAACTTACATGACTTCTTGGACCTAAAAGTCCTGGTCAGGAATCCAATGACCCCCAAATAGATCCATGAATAGCAAGGATTCTTCAAACTCCTTAAAATTGTGTGTGAATTGTTCTCTGTGTGTTTTTATTTTCCACAGTACCCATCATGTAGTCAAAGAGTTCTGCAATGCTAAAATGATTTGAAACAGATGCTTGCTTGGGCCACTTTTCTCATCCTGACATTTTATGGGACTCTGATCATGATTGTAGCTTTACCACCAAACCCAAACCTAAAAAAAATATTTATCTGAGAATGTAACATTGTCAGAGTAGAATTTCTGGGCTACATCAGTGCATGCTGAAAAAAAAACACTAGAAGTTCTGGAGAAAGCATGGCCCTCCCTCATCTTGGTGAAAGTCGCTCATTCATGTCTGACTCTTTGCAACCTCATGGACCACACAGTCCATGAAATTCTCCAGGCCAGAATACTGGAGGTATCTGTTCCCTTCTCCAGGAGATCTTTCCAACCCAGGGATTGAACCCAGGTCTCCCGCATTGTAGGTGAATTCTTTATCAGCTGAGCCACAAGGGAAGCCCAAGAATACTGGAGTGGGTAGCCTATCCCTCCTCCAGCAGATTTTCCCAACCCAGGAATCAAGCTGGGGCCTCCAGGATTATAATTTCTAGATATTTTTGAGGCCTATTGGGTGGAACCATAGATTGTTTTCTGGGCTTCCCAGGTGGAACTAGTGGTAAAGAACCCTCCTGCAGATATAGAAGACTTAAGAGACAGGGGTTCGATGCCTGGGTCAGGAAGATCCCCTGGAGGAGGGCGTGGCAACCCACTCCAGTATCCTTGCCCAGAGAATCTCATGAACAGAGGAGCTTAGAGGGCTACAGTCCATAGGATCCTAAAGAGTCGGACACAACTGAGTGACTTAGCATGCACACATAGATCATTGTTCACTTTTCACAATAACTGCCATGATCAGAGTCTTTCTTGAGAAAGACGAAAGATCTGTTTGGTTCCTGGAGACTATCTAAAGACCTTACTAAATGCTGCCCCAATCCTGATCTTTTCCTGTCCCAGTCTTGTCTTGAAAGATCAGGACCATACAGGAAAAGCAAGATACATGTTAGACTCTTAAACTTTAAAAAGAGTGAGTCAGTTTCCTAGCACCTCTCAGCAACAACCAGTGGTGGTTTTTCTTTTCAGTATCATTTTGAATTCATAAATAATAAGATATGTGATACATTTACCTTTTTTTAAAGTACTATTCATTTTGAAAAACAAAGTGGCCTATCCTTGGTGAGTGGGGATCTTGTTAGGTTGAATCTTAAGCCCTGCAGACTCAACCTTAGTGGTCTTCAATTCTTGTATTTCCTGAAGAGATAAGTTGTTCCAGCTTCATCTTGTCTATTTCCTGGAGCAGATGGGAAGTAGCTGTTTCTCCAATGAGATTTGCAAGAGGAAAACTTAGAGATCATACCTGCTCATTGCTCCTAGGTGTATTTATTTGGCTCTTTCAATAGACAGAACTAGAAAATAAGCATTTTTCAAAGGAAAAAAGACTACCCCATGAGCATAATGGTATAGCATAAGGAAACAGAAGTTAAGGAGTTATTACTTCATGATTTTATATTCGTAACTCTGATCACTTTTGATGAAAATCTTGTTCCTAGTGATGTTAACATAATTACTTTTTAATTTCATTTTGTGTGTGTCTGTTTCAAAAAAAACAATGCCAATGTTACTAGTAACAAAATAAGTACTCAATACAGTTAACAATTTCTTTGGGGCTTCTTTTCACTATTAGTACATATCTCGCTAGGGAATATCAGTCAAAATTACTTTATTTTAGAATCACTTGAAATAATATACCTTTATATAGCTAAGTAACTATTTTAAACACTCCAAAAAGATTTATTGTTTTTCTTTACATAATCCTATGTTTTCACATAACTGCAAAGGTTTTTTTTTTTTTTTTCTTTATGGGAGCATATTATGTATCTAGGGATTCCTCATTAAGAAACAGAGAGGACAGACTTAGTTACTCCATGGCATATGGGATCTTCCTGGACTAGGGATCAAACCCACGTCTCCTGATTGGCAGGCAGATTATTTATCACTGAGCCACCAGGGAGCCCTACAAAGGGCATGAGAGTGGTAACATTCCAAGAATGTAGAGATGGGAAAAGTAACACTCTATTGTGTTAATACGGAGAAGGCACTGGCACCCCACTCCAGTACTCTTGCCTGGAAAATCCCATGGGCGGCGGAGCCTGGTAGGCTGCAGTCCATGGGGTTGCTAAGAGTCAGACACGGCTGAGCGACTTCCCTTTCACTTTTCACTTTCATGCATTGAAGAAGGAAATGGCTACCCACTCCAGTACTCTTGCCTGGAGAATCCCAGGGACGGAGGAGCCTGTTGGCTTCCATCTATGGGGTCGCACAGAGTTGGACACGACTGAAGCGACTTAGCAGCAGCAGCAGCATTGTGTTAATAATGGGAAAAAATGTACACAGAAGTGGGATGGTTAGTTGGATTATGTAGTAGAAATGGAACCTGACAACAGGTGTCTGATTTCACTTCCTGTTTCCAGGCCACTCCCCAGCAGTGAGTACAACACAATGGCCACAGAGAATGTCAATGAATTACCAGTGACTTTTCTAACAAAACTCTCAGATGTACTAAAAAATAGGTAACCATTTTCCATTGGTCTCCCTTCTAAATAGTCAACATACATTTACAGGATCTTCTACCAGTCCACAGAATAACTTTACCCTGTTGCTCAAACTTTATTTCACTTAAAACCTAATATTGGTTATTAGGTTAATAATAAAGGTTAATACTGCCTTTATTTTGTGACAGTATTTGTTCTTCAGGTTTCATAAGTTTGTCTGTAGGATGCATCTGCTCCATACCCTTTGGAAATCGTAAATGAGTTCACTATCCTTCTAGTTAAGTGGGGAGCATGCTGCCCAATAGAAGTGCCTGTGTTTTCTAAGAGATGGTAACTGCGACTTCTTATTTTATATAAGGATCTCCAGAATATCTTTTATGTGGCTTTTATACTCAAATGTTTTCTCAAGAGACAAATGCAGTAAGGCATTTAGATACTAAATGCTAGGAATTTATGTGTTTTTAAGTACCTAGGCAGTGCTTTGACAACTTGATTTTTCATGTGTGTCAATTCTTCCCTTTCCATCTCTCAGCAGTAAAAATGTATGATAGATGTACAGGAACCCTGAGGAACAGGGTCTGCACATATGTAGTCTCTGCGTTTTAGCAGCATCCCTCATGAGGCTGATAACGTGCTCTGGACCCCCCAAGAGCTACAGCCTGGCTCAAACAAATGATCAAAATCCTGAGAAGGCTCATCTTAGCTCCGTGGCTAAGTTGTTGAGTTGTTTTGGGGAAAACACTTACCTACTTTATGCTGATCTGACCACTAAAATATACTGCCTGCTATGTAGCTTACAGGGGTGTGTAAGCAAGTGTCCATAGCACTCTCCAGGGGAAACAATTACAGACATCCAGGGAGAAATACACATCTTCCTTATTATACCTACAAATCAAGTCTGCTCTCTTGGCTTACATTTGTTGTATTTGCAACCCACATTTGTTTATTCTCCTCCTCTTAGATTCCCGACCTTTTTGAAGGTTCTGTTCAAGACTCTATTCCTGACACTCTGTTCCTGAGGGCCACGGCCAGTTCAGATTGTCTTTTTCTCCCTTCTCTTAGTTTACAGGACTTTGCTGGTGGCTCAGACAGTAAAGTGTCTGTCTATAATGCAGGAGACCTGGGTTCGATCCCTGGGTCGGGAAGATCCCCTGGAGAAGGAAATGGCAATCCACTCCAGTACTATTGCCTGGAAAATCCCATGGACTAGAGGAGCCTGGTTGGCTACAGTCCATGGGATCACAAAGAGTTGGACACGACTGAGTGACTTCACTGACTTGACTTAGTTTACAGCTAAGCAGTGTAGACACAGAGCAATTTTTCTCACGCACAGAGGCCAACTATGTGTCCTGCTGTGCTCTGTGCAGAGCTGGGCTGTTTGGAGCTGTGATTAGCATCATTTCCACGCAAGCCTGTAGGGTCTTTCAAGGCCTCTTTGCAAGTTTCTGTGTTTCACATTTTGTTTGTTGTGGTTTGAATAGGGCTGAATTTATTCAAGCTGAATTTATTCAAGCAACTCAAGCATTCACAACAGAGAATTCTATTTATAATAACCTCGAATCTGCCCTTCAGTCAGGAAGGCCAAAACCCATTAGGTGTAGTGACTGTGAACTCACTAAGATTCCATGCATGTCAAAGGCTTCCTCCTGGCCCTTAATATTTGCTAAGGCCATATTGGTTTGTCAGTGGTGTGATTTCTTACATTTGATCTCTATACTGATTTATTTTTGTTTGTTTATTTTTAAATTTTTATTTATCTGTTTATTTTTGGCTGTGTTGGGTCTCTGTCGCTGCACGAGCTTTCTCTAGTTGTGGAGAGCTTGAGCTGCTCTCTAGTTGCAGTGTGGACTTCTCATTGCAGCGGCTTCTCTTGCTGCAGCTCACAGGCTCTCAGTGCAGGCTCGGTGGCTGTGGCATGTGGGATTAGTTGTGGAAGCTTCCCAGACTAGGGATCAAGCATGTGTTCCCCGCATGCAAAGTGGATTCATAACCCCTGGAGCACCAGGGAAGCCCCTTATATTAGTCCCTTTAACTTTGTTAGGGAAGAACCACAAACTGAGTGACTTAAAACCTTTTTCTTTCACGGTTCTGAAGGTTGGACACTTGAGATCGAGGTGTTGGTTATTAGAGACACTCTCTCCCTGAGACTCTGGGTGGAATCCTTCTCACCTTCTCCTACCTCTGGGGCTAGCCATAATCCTGTGCCTTCCTTTATTTGCATCATTCCAGTTTCTGTTGCTGCCATCATATGGCTCCTTCCCTCTGGATATGTCTCTGGGTCTCTCCCCATCTTATAAGAACTCCAGATCTCTCCTCCAAGATGACTTCATCTTAACTAGTCACATCTTCAATAACCCTACATGTAGGTAGAATTCCTTTCTAAAGTTCTGCAGGTTAGGACTTCACATGTCATTCTGGGGAAACACAGTTGAATCCATGACACTCTTCTTCCTTTGTGGAGGTAGCCAACAGCTGTTTCTATTTCTGTGTCCCTTTACTGTCCCCTGTCGGCCATTTCTGCTCTTCCAGCACCTTCTTAACTGCTACTGCTAAGTCGCTTCAGTTGTGTCCGACTCTGTGTGACCCCATAGACGGCAGCCCACCAGGCTCCCCCGTCCCTGGGATTCTCCAGGCAAGAACACTGGAGTGGGTTGCCATTTCCTTCTTAACTAGTTCCCTGTATTAAATTTTTCCCATTGAGTTCCCTGGGTTGTGCATTGTTTTCTTGATTAAACCTCGATGATACACTGAGAGAAGAGGCAAGTCTCTTTGTTTGATTTTTAAATATTCCTATTACTTCCATGTAGATACTAATTTAAAGAGGAAAAGAAGGTAGTGTTGAGCCTTTCCCGCTGAAGAATCAGAACAGATGTTTCCCCCCTTCCAAAACAAGAGCTGCTAAAGGGCATCCATTCACTTTAGAAAAATCCTTGGGCCCACTAATATGAGGAAATAATCACTGTTAACTGTTCTTTTAAAATTCTAAGTGGATATGACATTCGTCTCAGATCATAAAGAAATGCTCAACAGTTATCAATCACTTGGCTTCATCAGATGAGAAATATATCAAGAAATCAAAAGAATGACTTGGACCATTTCTAATTCCCTTGGCCTCCATTACGTCTCCTGCATACTATTTTTTTTTTTTTTCAAAGAATTTCTTTTATTTTTCACTCAGCAAAAATCTTTACTTTCTTACAGTAAAGTTCGTGCCTGTGAAAGAGAGACCCACAGGAGCTGGAACCAGCTATGTGGCTAGTGAAAGTCTGTGGCATGGAAGTACTGACATCCGTCTCTCAGGGCATGACAGAGGTATTCTCTACATGCTGCCATTCCATTGCTTTGACTCCCAGCAGACCTTGACAAAATACCGCCCAGCAAGGTGGCTTGTTCCAAGGATAATATCTGCTGTAAATGAGTCTTAGAGTGACTGGTAGGCAATCAATGAACTCTGCAATTCTTCCTAATATAATGGAGGTGGAAACTTGCCCTGACTAGATCACATGACACTACAGTCATGGAGTGAAGAAAGGGCTCTAGTGGACTTCTCTGGTGGTCCAGTGGTTAAGACATTGCCTTCCAATGCAGGGGGTGCAGGTTCAATCCCTAGTCAGGGAGTTAGGATCCTACATGCCTCATGGTGAAAAGGCCAAATTATGGAATAGAAGAAATATTGTAGCAAATTCAATATAGACTTTAAAAATGGTTCTCATCCAAAAAAATTTTTTTAAAAAGGGAGGGGGATCTAGTTTTGTCATTTATGAAAGGTGTGCTGACATCAAAAGATACACAGAATATGCAACTTGATTCATTCATTCATTGAGTTCATTCTTTCATTCATTCAGCACAGTTACCCAGTGCCTGTTATATGTCAGGCCAGCTTCTAAATGATAATGTATAGCTGTGCTGGGTGCTGTGCTTAATTGCTCAGTCGAGTCTGACTCTTTACAACTCCATGGACGGTAGACCTCCAGGCTCCTCTGAACATGGCAATTCTCCGGGCAAGAGATTCTTCCATCTCCAATACTGGAGTGGGTTGCCATGCCCTCCTAAAGGGGATCTTCCCAATCCAGGGATCAAACCCAGGTCTCCCACATTGCAGGCGGATTCTTTACCGTCTGACTCACCAGGGAAGCCTGATATTATATAGCAGAAAGTAAGAAAGTCTTGCTTTTTTGCTTTTGTTCTTACAGAGCTTTAACTCTAGTAAGAGAAGGGCAGTTAATAAATGATAAAAGATAGCTGTGAACGCTTTAATAAAATTAAAACAGAGCAATGTTAGGGAGACAGCTTAAGTTGCTGATTGGGAATTATCCTTGGTTTCTCTCTTCCCAAGCAGGGCAAGCCTCTTCAAAGAGATGCCATTTGAGCTGAATTGGAATAACAAGAGAGAGCCAGCTTTGCAAAAACCTAGGGAAAGAACATTTCAGGCAGAGAAAACATTAAGTGCAAATTCCACAAAGCAAGAATAAACTCAAGGAGTCTGAGGAACACCAGAGGCCTGGACACTGGAGCATGTTGAGCTGAGCTGCAGGAAATGAGACGAAACCGAAGCAACAAGCAGGCCAGGTCAAGTAGAGTCTTGCTGGAAATTCAATTTTATTCAGTCATCAGCGGTAGCTTTCTAGAGGGTTTCACAGTGTGGGAGATAAATTATATAGTCTTTCTTTGTGCAGAATAGGATTCAGGGAGTGAAGAACGAATCCAAGGGGACAGAGAACAGCCCAAGTGAGAGACGGTCCCTGGGCTTGGTGTGGTGGGGTGACAACAGCTTTATGAGACACATACCACCTTCATTTTCTTGTCTGTCATTGATGATAATAACGTCTACAAGCTTACTTCCTAGAGTTACGGTGAGGATGAAAGGAATAAAAATACAAAATGCAGAGCACAGTGCTTGGCACACGGTAAGCACAGTAAATGGTACCTATTATTATAATTAACTGACTTCTGCTAAGGTGGAAAAAAATCTACTACTGAGCTAACAAGACACCTATTGCTCTTGTATTCATGAATTTAAAGGAATCTTCAAGAACTTCTTTACTTCGTGATTCCTATTGAGGCCTGAATCCTCACATCCTACAGGCTCAATTAAGGCTGTTTCCATAACTGTCTCAGTCCATCCCTACAAGTTCGCTCTATACCCACACCCACTTAGTGTCTCTATCACTTGCAATCTAGATCTCTCCTCCATCCAAGTTGAGTCCTTCCCCTACACTCTAGATCTTGTGTACTTCCTCAATGATATCTTTCCATCAATCTTCCTCTTCTCTTGAATGCTCAATTTCCCTCAAGGGTCTAAACTACTTTCATCAATACTTAAATATGTTCTGGGCACACTTGTCTAAAAAAAAAATTCAATCACATCACCCTCCTGATGAGACACTCTCAGTACCTCTCCCATTTCCTTCACCATCATGCAGAATTGTCTGTCCTTTGTCACCTTCACCTGACCACTCTTGTACTCTGTATTCTGGCTTCTGTACCCTCCAGGTCACTGTTAGAGTTTTGCTTCTAATGTCACCAGAGACCTTGTTCTTATTCAGCACAATTGAGCCCTAGGTTTGTGACTGCAACAGGTCCAGCCTATTGATAGTGACGCTATCAGCTAGCAATGCTGAAGTATTCACCTGCCTCCATCCCCATCCCTCCCCCCACCATGGACATTTCCCCTTTCAGAGTCACTACTGTGGTTGGACCTGCCCTTGCGGTGTGGTTTTTAGTATAATTGCAGGATGAGCCTCAGTAACAATTATTAGGGAACTTGAAGGATCAAGATTTATTACTCACAGTTACTGAAGGGTACACGGCACATGGTGAGTTTGGAGGGAGAGAGAGCACCCTTACCTTGGCTTCCGCCTTTATTAGGGCTGAGGTTGAGATGCCTATGCCTGTCTATGCCATAGATTCACCATTTGTTGATGAATTTAAGAGTGGGAATTAAAGCCCAGGAAGCGAGGTGGTATCGGTCAAGTGGTCAGTTATTTAGGGCTTTTCGAAAGGGGAACTTTGAGGATGAGGCCACCTAACCTTTTATCTAGCTGTGCAGCTGGCAATGCCTATAATTGAGATGGATGTCTTTGAATAGGTGCCTCAGCAATTGAAAGCTTAATGTCAGGCACTCACAGTACAGTCTGGCACTGTCCCCCAAGGAGACTAATGGAGGTGCCAAATTTACTTTCACCATTAGTGAAGGGGGCGGTATTTTGCCCTTAATGTTGAGCTCTATCCCAGGCATGGGCTAGGCTTCATGGCCTGCCCTACTTCTTCCAGTACCATTAATTGAGGATTGTAGGGTCATTTCCCAATGTGGGAATCTCAAGTAACACCACCTGGTACCCAAGGATCCACTTTACATAGAAGGAAGTTTGACAATGGGCACATCATCATGGAATCCACTGATACTATCAAGAACTCTGTTGCCCCAGAAGTTGTCCACCTGATGGAATATAGGAATGACCTCCAAGAGACTCAGCTAAAGGACCAGCTGGGATGACCTCAGATGGGGTAGGAGCACCCTCCTCCAAGACATGGTATACTTTGACCCAACAACAATCATAAGATGCCATGTCCCCAACAGCAAGAATCTGCAGTCCAGAAATCAAGAAGGAGAAGTAGGGTGGGGTCCTATCACCATTCTCAGACTTTGTGCATTAGCCCCCACATCTTTAAGGTCTGTTGTGTTAGAAATTGGAATGTTTCCACTAGGCAAACCAGTAAGGGTCTTACTGAGCTCCAAGATGCACTGTGGCCTGATAAATTTGGACCTCTGCACTCACAGCAGCAAAGGAAATATTTACTCTCTAGTGTAAGTGATGGCCATGGTTATCATGAAAAACTAGAAATGCTGACACACGAACAAACAGGGGAGAGTGTGTCTGGAGCTCAAGAGACACACTGGGGTACTTTTGGCCGTTTCCATGTCTGCTGATAACCATGGCAACAAGAACCTGGCAAGGTGACTAGAGTTCAGACTCCTCAGGGATCAAGTCTGGGTCCCACTGGACAAGTCAACTTAGACCAGAAGCAAAGTCTGGAGGGTGAGAAGAATCCAACATATGGGTGGGAGAAAAAGAAGTGGATGAATATCAATTATGGTTTCAAGCCCAGCTGCTGCCTCCCGCCACTGGGTCATCCCATGAACCCTTTTGTTTTAAGTCTTTTCGGAATTGTAAATGGGCACTAATTGCAACTGAGCCACTAGAGGCTTCCCTAGTGGCCCAGTTGGTAAAAAATCTGCCTGCAATCAAGGAGACCTGAGTTCGATCCCCAGTTAAGGAAGATCCCCTGGAGAAGGAAATGGCAACCCACTCCAGCATTCTTGCCTGGAGAATTCCATGGACAGAGGAGCCTGTTGGGCTAAGTCCATGGGATTGTAAAGAATTGAACATGACTGAGAGGCTAACACTTTCATATATATATGGTGATCTTTTTGTTTAATGACAAGGCTATTCACACAGAAATATCTCTATCTGTCAGAGTCATACTTCTAGTAAACAATTTAGTTGAAGAAAAATCCTGGGTCTAGAAACAAGCAAAATGTTTCTGCATCTCTGAAATGGTTTAAGCCACCTTTTCTTTAGCACCTAGTCCTAAAGTCCATTATCTACAGCATGTGCTTTTGTAAGACGCTTTGTCATATGGTTTTCCATACTGCAGAAAACAGAGAGGGAAGTTGGAAGAAGAGCAAACGTGCTAGCGGTCATAAGCTAAGAGCGGAACACTGCTTGATGTGGCCAAAGGGACCAACAAAAACAGGAGGCCAGAAAAGAGCCACCCAGGACGCAGGACACGCTCCACAGCCATCCCTGCAAACACGTGGCTGGTCCCGTGGAAGTTCCCTCAATTACCAAACCAGAGAAAGGAATGTGTGTTTCAATGCAATTTACAACAACGTGGGTCAGTTGTTAAAGCTTTGACTTCTGGATAGTATAATTTAATTAGTTATAAAATTCTTTGATGGAAAGTAACATTTCCTAAAACTGAAGAATAAAAGAGCTTAGGCCATATAATGTTTTTTATCTGCATCTTGCAGATATGGTAGAGTAGGTAAGAGGAAGGGCTGACCACACTTGTCTACCAACCCACACCTCCCCCGCAAATCCTTTTAAGACAGGAAACATAAATCTTTTAAAGACTAAATTCATGACACCACTGGGAGACTAGAGAGTAACAAGAAGGGGTCCTGAAATTGTGAGGAATTTCTCAAAGATAGAAAGCACACGGATTAAATTGTCAAGAATTAATGAAACTACAGCCTAGCTTATGCAAAAAAAAACTCAGGAAGATAAGAGCAGACATAGAGAAACCCAAGCTCACTGTCAACAATTGGAGCAGAGAGTCTTTCAGTGATGATCAGGGTAATTAAAGAACTACTTTCTGGTCAGTTATAGCTACTCTCTCCTCTGCTGCTAAGTCGCTTCAGTCGTGTCCGACTCTGTGCGACCCCATAGACGGTAGCCCACCAGGCTCCCCCGTCCCTGGGATTCTCCAGGCAAGAACACTGGAGTGGGTTGCCATTTCCTTCTCCAATGCATGAAAGTGAGAAGTGAAAGTGAAGTCGCTCAGTCGTGTCCGACTCTTAGCGCCCCCATGGACTGCAGCCCACCAGGCTCCTCCGTCCATGGGATTTTCCAGGCAAGAGTACTGGAGTGGGGTGCCATTGCCTTCTCCGACTCTCTCCTCTGGGGAAGAGCAAATCCAAACCAGCTAATCGTGGGGCACTGGTTCATCTAGTTCTTCCTCAGGTGTAATTAGAGGGGGTCAGAATACCAGAAGTTCAGGAGAAAACCACTAAAATACAAAAAGAAGAGACAGAACCCTGACTCAAGGGAAAATTTGTGAAAAAGAAATGAACTTATAAGCATTAAAATTAATATCACCAGAGAGATGATCTTGTATAGTATAACTAGAATATGCTGTTAGGAAAAACAACCAAAAAGCAAGTAATAATCCTTGAGGTTCTAAAATTATAAAGACAGGAGATATAATGAAAGGAGTGAATGGACAAATGAACACAGTAATGGACAAATTAATGATCTAAAACGGAGGCTAGCAAAGGTTTTCCATAAAAGGTCAAACTGAGGAAAAAGTTTAAAGTTGGGTTAAAAGGGTTGAAAGAGTCAAAAGAGTTAAAGAAAAAAGTTGAAACATTTCAAGAGTTCTATTGTGGGTTCTAATAGGAATTTCAGAAACAGAGAAGACTGGAGGAAAATATGAAGAAAAAAAAATGAAAATTTATCTTAACTGAAGAAAGACACAGAGAGACACAAAGACACATATGATGGGTCACTAGTATCAAATAAGAGAAATATAAATTGCCAAGATGTATCTGTATGAATCATCAGAGCTGTAGAATAGAGATTTCTCAAAGTTTGTAGACATGGAAGCCCACAGAAATAAACCTGTTCTAGAGTTGCAAGGATTATTTACTTTTTTTTTTAAGGATTATTTACAATGGAATGAAAATTCAACGCAAGGAGGAACCCACATATAAGCTAAATAATAGTAAGCAAAGAACCCAGTAAAAGATAGATAAATTGAAATATGTAGAAAATAATAAAGTTCAAAAGTCTAAAACTAAATTCTTGAGTGGTGTGGCATAGAAAGTAATGAGAGAGAAAGGGAAAATAATGGTGTGCTAAGATTTTGGATTTTTAGTAAACAAAGAGATAAAACTTAATATTGATTAATATGTGTTGAAATGGGCATGCTAAAAATGTAAGAATAATAACCAACAAATAGAAAAAAGACATAATAACTTTTAAACCTCCTCAGTTCAGTTCAGTCGCTCAGTCATGTCCAACTCTTTGCGACCCCATGAATCGCAGCTCGCCAGGCCTTCCTGTTCATCACCAACTCCCGGAGTTCACTCAGACTCACGTCCATCATGTCAGTGATGCCATCCAGCCATCTCATCCTCTGTCGTCCCCTTCTCCTCCTGCCCCAATCCCTCCCAGCATCAGAGTCTTTTCCAATGAGTCAACTCTTCGCATGAGGTGGCCAAAGTACTGGAGTTTCAGCTTTAGCACCATTCCCTCCAAAGAAACTCCAGTGTTGATCTCCTTCAGAATAGACTAGTTGGATCTCCTTGCAGTCCAAGGGACTCTCAAGAGTCTTCTCCAACACCACAGTTCAAAAGCATCAATTCTTTGGTGCTCAGCTTTCTTCACACTCCAACTCTCATATCCATACATGACCACTGGAAAAGCCATAGCCTTGACTAGACGGACCTTTATTGGCAAAGTAATGTCTCTGCTTTTGAATATGCTATCTAGGTTGGTCATAACTTTTCCTCCAAGGAGTAAGCATCTTTTAATTTCATGGCTGCAGTCACCATCTGCAGTGATTTTGGAGCCTAAAAAATAAAGTCTGACACTGTTTCCACTGTTTCCCCATCTATTTCCCATGAAGTGATGGGACCAGATGCCATGATCTTCATTTTCTGAATGTTGAGCTTTAAGCCAACTTTTTCACTCTCCTCGTTCACTTGCATCAAGAGGCTTTTTAGTTCCTCTTCACTTTCTGCCATAAGGGTGGTGTCATCTGCATATCTGAGGTTATTGATATTTCTCCCGGCAATCTTGATTCCAGCTTGTGCTTCTTCCAGCCCAGCGTTTCTCATGATGTACTCCACATATAAGTTAGATAAGCAGGGTGACAATATACAGCCTTGACGTCCTCCTTTCCTGATTTGGATCCAGTCTGTTGTTCCATGTCCAGTTCTAACTGTTCCTTCCTGACCTGCATATAGGTTTCTCAAGAGGCAGGTCAGGTGGTCTGGTATTCCCATCTCTTTCAGAATTTTCCACAGTTATTTGGGATCCACACAGTCAAAGGCTTTGGTATAGTCAATAAAGCAGAAATTGATGTTTTTCTGGAACTCTCTTCCTTTTTCCATAATCCAATAGATGTTGGCAATTTGATCTCTGGTTCTTCTGCTTTTTCTAAAACCAGCTTGAACATCTGGGAGTTCACAGTTCACATATTGCTGAAGCCTGGCTTGGAGAATTTTGAGCATTACTAGTATGTGAGATGAGTGCAAGTGTATGGTAGTTTGAGCATTCTTTGGCATTGCCTTTCTTTGGGATTGGAATGAAAACTGATCTTTTCCAGTCCTGTGGCCACTACTGAGTTTTCCAAATTTGCTGGCAGATTGAGCGCAGCACTTTCACAGCATCATCTTTCAGGATTTGAAATAGCTCAACTGGAATTCCATCACCTCCACTAGCTTTGTTCACAGTGATGCTTTCTAAGGCCCACTTGACTTCACATTCCAGGATATCTGGCTCTAGGTGAGTGATCACATCATTGTGATTATCTTGGTCATGAAGATCTTTTTTGTATAGTTCTTCTGTGTATTCTTTCCACCTCTTCTTAATATCTTCTGCTTTTGTTCGGTCCATACCATTTCTGTCCTTTATCAAGCCCATCTTTTCATGAAATGTTCCCTTGGTATCTCTAGGTTTATTGAAGAGATCTCTAGTCTTTCACATTCTGTTCTTTTCCTCTATTTCTTTGCATTGATTGCTGAGGAAGGCTTTCCTTATCTCTCCTTGCTATTCTTTGGAATTCTCCATTCAGATGCTTATATCTTTCCTTTTCTCCTTTGCTTTTCACTTCTCTTCTTTTCACAGTTATTTGTAAGGCCTCCTCAGACAGCCATTTTGCTTTTTTGCATTTCTTTTCCATGGGGATGGTCTTCCTGTCTCCTGTACAATGTCATGAACCTCCATCCATAGTTCATCAGGCACTCTATCTATCAGATCTAGTCCCTTAAATCTCTTTCTCACTTCTACTGTATAATCATAAGGGATTTGATTTAGGTCATACCTGAATGGTCTAGTGGTTTTCCCTACTTTCTTCAATTTGAGTCTGAATTTGGCAATAAGGAGTTCATGATCTGAGCCACAGTCAGCCCCTGGTCTTGTTTTTGTTGACTGTATCTTAAGACAAGGGAAATCATGGAAAGTATCCTTATGAGAGAGTGGAGATTAGACACAGAAAGATTAGCCATGTAAGAAAAAGGGAGAGTTAGGACTTCCCTGATGGTCCAGAGGTTAAGATTTGGTGCTTCCAGTGCAACGAGTGTGGGTTCAATCCCTGGTCCAGGAAAAAGATTCTACCTGCCACATGACACATCTGGAAACTTTAACAATTTTTAAAAAATAGAGGGAGATTGGACCCAAAAAGACACACAGCAGAGGCAATAGTGTAAAGATGGAGGCAGAGGATGAAGAACACAGAGGAAGCCTAGCACAGGGTGACCCCAAGAAGCTGGTGATGCCTAAAGCTCAGCTTCTCTGTACACAGGTGTTGAATCAAATCTAGGAGACAGGGTTTTGGGTGAAGAAGAAAAAGATAGTTTTATTGCTTTCTCAGGCAAAGGGGGACACACAGAGGGCTCATGCCCTCAAAATTCCTGGGGAGGGTAGTGAGAAGTTTTATAATAATTGTTCAAAGAGGGACTGATCATTCTGTCGATGTTCTTCTCATGGGTTGGTGAGGAGGCAAGCAGAGATCTACATCATTAAACTTCAGGTCCACCTGGTCTGGGGTCTACAGGCTTGTGGGCAGCATACCAGTGTTAATCATTAACATCTTCCACCTGGAGGGGCTTTCAATATTTGCAAAATAACTCAAAGATATTGTTGTGTGTATCCTTTGTCGGGGAAACAGAACCTTGCCCCAAGGCTGCTCTTGACTGTTTGTGTCTCCTTAGTCTCCCATCCCCTTCCTTTCCTAATTAACAACTACTTGAATCTGCCCATTGGAACTCAGGGAAAGTCATGGAGGATGAACAAAGGCTGTTTCCCATAATCAAAGACATGGGGACACAGAAAGTCTCTGTGGCCAGGAGCCCCACAGAGCCCTGCATGGTATCACTGGGAGAGGCAAGCAAGGGTCCCCCTCCAGGGCCTCTGGAAGGAGCATGGCCCTTTGGCACCTCTATCTCAGACTTCTGGCCTCCAGAACTACAAAAGAATACAGTTCTGCTTTAAGCCACCAACTTCATGGTCATTTGTTACAGCAGCCACAGAAGTGTGTGATGCAACACCCCTCACCTCTACCATAGATGAATACACACTACATAAACCCATGTAACTCCCTCTCTCTGTGGCTGTGGCAGTGGTTTCCAGATTCTGCATTATTCCTGAGTGAAATTTCAAAAAATTGTCTAACATTTTAAGTCATCTTAAAATGATCTGACACTGGGTTGTTCGATTTTTATTCCCAAAATGACATGAAAGAAAAAAAACTGTCATTTATTATCATTAACTCATAAAAAAGGATTTTTTTAAAATACAAAGATACTTTAAAAGGACAGTTCTTTAACTCAAATACATTTACATTTATTAAAAACTCATCATAATATCCTTATTCTTACTTGGCAGTGGTGCTGACGGAATTTCACTACAGGTGGGTTTTTGTCCATAAACAAGAATTTGGGACCCAAAGCTATGTTAGCTTAAACCACATTTACATATTTACTTATCCGTTTTTACTCCATTCTATTCACCATTCCAGCCAGCTCCTGACAGAATTTTGTGGAAATTCAAGAACTCTTCTCTTTTCCTTTCCTTCTATGAATTAGATTTAAGATCATGGACATACAGTCAATGAGTAACATTATATATACTGGTTGGCAAGAAAATCAATGAGAATGTAAAAGAATAACTTTCAGGAATTCTCTGTTGGTCCAGTGGTTAGAATTCCACTGCCATTCAGTCCTCAGTCAGGGAACTAAGATTCCACAAGCCATACAATGCAGCCAAAAACAAGCAAACAAACAAAACCCCCAAAACAAAAGAATAACTTTCTGATTTTTTAAGTACGAAAAAAACTCTTTCCATTAATTTTTAAAAGTATAACACTCATAAGTTTTAAGGGCTCATTAATGAAAAGAGAGAAAAAACAAATACATAGTATCAAGAATGAAAAATGGGATACAAAATTTAGGGGGAAATAGTAAATTATGAAGAAGATAAAAGATGGAAATGATCATATGGAATTTTCTTTGTTGCTATTTTCTTCTTGCTTCATTGGCCTCTGTTTGCCAATCCAGTGGCAGAGGCAAAAAATAGCTGAGAACAAAGAAATTACCATCTAGATGGATGCCATACATATTAGCAATCTATAAGAGACCTAGAGTCTTAAGAAAACTGTACAGTATATACTTGAAGAAAACTATTGATACAAAACTTAACTAATGTGCATATTGGACAAACCAATCATCAGGCTCATTCCTTACTGGTATCATCCGTCTCAGATCGAATAACTGTGCTATCCCTAGGCTCCCAATCTGAAACTAACCTCCTCATTTTGCTGGCAGAGATGAAATTAAAAAGATAAATTATTAACTCCTGGAATATCTCCAGGCTGCAAGCCTATTCTCCTAAAGCCAGCAGGTAGATTCAAAACTAAACCTCAACCATAAGACTTAAATTCCCTGACACCTTTTCCCTCTTGTTTTTTTTTTTCTCTGCAGACTTTAGTACCTCTTCTTGTTTTACCAGCAAACCAACAAGATATTTCTAATGAAAACAATTTTAAAGAATTTACTTTTAATTAAAGTGCTCAAGTGAGAGTGATCTCTCTCTCTCTCTTTTTTTAAATTTATTTACTTTAGTTGGAGGCTAATTACTTTACAATATTGTAGTGGTTTTTGCCATACATTGACATGAATCCACCACGGGTGTACATGTATCCCCTATCTTGAACCCCCCCTCACCCCTCCCTCCCCATCCCATCCCTCTAGGTCATCCCAGTGCACCAGCCCTGAGCACTCTGTCTCATGCATCGAACCTGGACTGGCGATCTGTTTCATATATGATAATATACATGTTTCAACACTGTTCTCTCAGATCTTCCCACCCTCTCCCTCTCCCACAGAGTCCAAAAGACCGTTCTATACATCTGTGTCTCTTTTGCTGTCTTACATACGGGCTTTTGTTACCATCTTTCTATATAAATTATTAACTCCTGGAATATCTCCAGGCTGCAAGCCTATTCTCCTAAAGCCAGCAGGTAGATTCAAAACTAAACCTCAACCATAAGACTTAAATTCCCTGACACCTTTTCCCTCTTGTTTTTTTTTTTCTCTGCAGACTTTAGTACCTCTTCTTGTTTTACCAGCAAACCAACAAGATATTTCTAATGAAAACAATTTTAAAGAATTTACTTTTAATTAAAGTGCTCAAGTGAGAGTGATCTCTCTCTCTCTCTTTTTTTAAATTTATTTACTTTAGTTGGAGGCTAATTACTTTACAATATTGTAGTGGTTTTTGCCATACATTGACATGAATCCACCACGGGTGTACATGTATCCCCTATCTTGAACCCCCCCTCACCCCTCCCTCCCCATCCCATCCCTCTAGGTCATCCCAGTGCACCAGCCCTGAGCACTCTGTCTCATGCATCGAACCTGGACTGGCGATCTGTTTCATATATGATAATATACATGTTTCAACACTGTTCTCTCAGATCTTCCCACCCTCTCCCTCTCCCACAGAGTCCAAAAGACCGTTCTATACATCTGTGTCTCTTTTGCTGTCTTACATACGGGCTTTTGTTACCATCTTTCTAAATTCCATATATATGTTAGTATACTGTATTGGTGTTTTTCTTTCTGGCTTACTTCACTCTGTATAATAGGTTCCAGTTTCATCCACCTCATTAGAACTGATTCAAATGTATTCTTTTTAATGGCTGAGTAGTATTCCATTGTGTATATGTACATATACATAAGAGAGTAATCTCTTTAATCACCGTTTCCTAAGGTGAGGTCATTCTCAGTGCAGATAGCCTCTTTTTACCCCAAGCTTCTTCAAAAATTCTTAGCTGATCCTGAAATCACAAGTTAGACTCTCTGTTCCTGAATCAAATAACAAAGAAGTGGAGGAAGTTGTAACTTGAGAAAGGAGAATTTGGGATGAGACCTTGTTTTCTGTCTGAGAACCTCCCTGCTTCTCCATCGTTGTTCTGAAAGACAGCACTGGGAGATATTTACAAAAAGAAAGGATTTGGATCACCTCATCTAATCTCTTTGGGATTTTTCAAGATGTAAAAACTGAAGTTCAGAGTGTATTTGCATCATCAATAGACACAGAGCCAGTTATGGGGAAGTAGGATCTTCAGAAGATCGCAGATCCATTTTCACATCATCTCCTTTCTGTTCAGGGAAGTTGGAAGGCAGAAAGTTCAAGAACAGGGAAAGAACCCTAACACCAAAAGGATTTTTACATTGTTGTAACATTTAAGAAAAAGAAAAAAATATATATTAAATTGCATTGCCATTTAATTTTCCTACCTGGTCCATTTCTGTCAATGTCTAATTCCCTTATCCATGCAGGCAGAGACAGTTACACCCCCAGACTGTCCCCTCTCAATTATATAATGAAGTATTTAACAATTATCCAGACTGTTCTTTGGCAAGCTGATTTTTAAACATGTGTTGCCAGTTTTCCAGATACCACTTGTATGTTATTGCAACAATGTCAACCAAAACCAGGTAAAACGTGCCTATGTTAAAAGGTTGGCTTACCCTCACCAATCTTGGCTTTGAAAAAAATTCTGGGGAAAATTGCCAATTTGGTATGGGAACCAAGTATGAGGAAGTTTGTTCAGGGTTCTTATTTGGCAGTTTCAGCTGTTTTTCTCCGAGGTTTATTTTTGCTTTTTAATTCTTCAAATATATGTGATTGGACGTTGACTTTGAGGCTTAGTCTGGCAAGATCTGAGTGCAGAGTTCCTTGTTCAGTTTCTGTTTTATTAACTGTGGGTTTCACAGCCTTCCCTCCAGCCCTCTTTACAGCACCTTGGATGGTTGTAAGCATTGAGACTGAGTTATTAGGATTGGAGCTTTCCTGAAGAACCTCTCAGGTGTGAACCTCCAGCATGTTGCTTGGTGGCAGGATATTCTTCAGTTCTGCTAGTTACATGATTGGGAACATATCGATACAGTTAAGCTTAATGATCTCATACCAACAGAAGGCACTTGTACAGACAAATGGGTTATCATCATTGCAGCAATACCATATTGCCGAATGGTGTTCATTCTGCCCTCACATCACCCAGCCTCGGCATCATCCACTGTGTCTTTTTAGGACAAGTAAGGGTTTGCTTTCAACTAGCTCGAGCACCCTCACAGTTAACTCCTGAGTGCCTGCTGTAAAGCCCACTGAAGCAGAAAACTGAAAGCCCACAGCATTTCCTGTTCCTCTGAGATCGGGAGTTTCTCCAGTGTGCACTTTAGACTTGGAGAAATAAGGTGACCTTTTGGAAATGGGACCTTCTCTTTCAGGTCTCTTAGTGGGTATCAATTTTCTAATGATTTAACTATTAACTTACAGCAAATTAGATCATGCAAACAGAACATTTTGACCTCAGCCATTGGGCATCATTTGCTATTCAAGTTACATATTAACTTAATGCACCCAATGAATCACTAGAGTGACCTCCAGCTGTCAGGGAAAGCAGCGAATCTCATGCTGAAACGGAACATTTTTAGAGGAATTTTTTTCTCCCTAAGAAAATTGAATGTGAAGGATTTTCTCAAGAATGCATTTCCTATTTTGGAAAATGAGAAAGTTGCTAGGATGCCATTAAGTACTTTTAAATCACTCACAAACAGGCACCCTGAGGCCTGGAAGAGTTCTAAGCCACTTCCTTACCTCTGTGACATGGGTAAGTGGCAGATTTTACCAGCCCACTTCCTTCATGGGATATAAAAAGTGGTCCAGTCTATACCCTGAGTCACAGATGATAATAATAATAATAAAGAACCTTGTTTTCAGGAAGCAGAGCTTCTAGAAACAAACAAGAAATAGAGGATGGGGCCAGAAGCAAATCTCAGGCTCCAGTCAGCTTGAAGTCCCTTTATCTTCCTTTGTTAAAAATCTTTCTCCCTTTCCTTCCCATACACATCTGTTCTGTCCCCTTGTTTATGCCGAGTTCTTTTGTACTTACTATTCAATATGAAGAGATTTGAATGGAAAAGGCCTGTGTTGGAGTCACTGTGGAGAAAAACTCTGAGTTTTCTGGGAGCTTCATCATTTACCAGATGTGGTGGTGCTGAAGTTTTCCTCCTTTTTTTTTGACTATGCAGGTTGCAGGGTCTTAGTTTCCCAAACAAGGATAGAAGCCTGGCCCACAGCAGTACAAGCCCAGGACCCTAACCACTGGAAAGAGAAAGTTGCTCTGTCATGTGCAACTCTTTGTGACCGCATGGACTGTAGCCTCTTAGGCTCTGTCCATGGAATTCTCCAGACAAGAATACTGGAGTAGGTTGCCATTCCCTTCTCCAGGGGATCATCCCAACCCAGGGAACAAGCCCAGGGCTCCTGCATTGCAAACAGATTCTTTACCATCCGAGGAAGCCCCTAACCAACTGGTCTACCAGGGAATTCCCATGGTGCTGTTTTAAAACACCATGCATTTCTGGCTCAGGTTTCCACTTTGGGTCCTAGACTATTATTTGACCCAAATCAGCTCTCTCCTGTGTGGTTCAGCTGGTGATCTCAGCCTTTGGTCACATCCCCACACCACCCCCTACCCCCACGGGGCAGTGGCAGACTCTGGGCGCCCAGCTGACTGTGACATTCCTCTGGGCTTGTCCCCCTTCCTCCTCTCCTGCTCTCCACAGTGAGTCAACATCCACTGGAGCTGTTGCTACAGGAACCACACACATAATTTACCCGGGAAAGAAAACATACCTTGGCTCTTAATCTAAAATAAA
Organism: Cephalophus harveyi; assembly: GCA_006410635.1. Classification (NCBI taxonomy): domain Eukaryota; kingdom Metazoa; phylum Chordata; class Mammalia; order Artiodactyla; family Bovidae; genus Cephalophus; species Cephalophus harveyi. The sequence continues at coordinate 170,685 of SJYT01013183.1, read as the reverse complement.
TCTTCTGAACAAGAGAAAACAAAACATCCTCTGGGCAAATGGGGTCCCTGCTAGAGTGAGATGCATTCTTTTTCATTTTGCTTATCCCCAACAGTTTATTTTAAGGACATCCACAAGTAGGATATCACAGGCACATTAATTTGCATGACAAATATTTAATGGAGCCCTGGGAAACTGAAAAGGCATAGAATGAATCAAACAGAATCCAGACCGGAGCCTCAAGGAGTGAATGTCTCCAAGGGGAGTTATTATATTCATTGAAAGCACGACAGAAAGACACAGCTAGAAAGCTGTTGGAATTCAAAGGACCAGTTAAGGACTTTCAACTGGGAGAGCTGGGGAAGACGTGGCTGCCCAGAGGGTCTAGAAGTCCAGTCAGATTTGTGTGTCAGGTTGGGCAAGATGTCAGAGGGCCTGGTCAGAGGAGCAAGAGGGGGCAGAAAAGAAAAGTCCACCTTTGGATGTGTCCAGAATGATTTCATTTCCTCGGTCAGTAACACAGGTCTTCAGTTCAGTTCAGTCACTTAGTCGTGTCCCATTCTTTGCGATCCCATGGACTGCAGCATACCAGGCTTCCCTGTCCATCACCAACTCCCGGAGCTTGCTCAAACTCATGTCCATCAAGTCCATCAAGTGATGCCATCCAACCATCTCATCCTCTGTCATCCCCTTCTCCTCCTGCCTTCAACTTTTCCAACATCAAGGTCTTTTCCTATGATTCAGTTCTTCTAAACAGGTGGCCAAAGAATTGGAGCTTTAGCTTCAGCATCAGTACTTCCAGTGAATATTCAGGACTGATTTCCTTTAGGATGGACTAATTGGATCTCCTTGCAGTACAAGGGATTCTCAAGAGTCTTCTGCAACACCACAGTTCAAAAGCATCAATTCTTTGGCACTCAGTTTTCTCTATGGTCCAACTCTCACATCCATACATGACTACTGGAAAAACCATAGCTTTGACTAGAAGGATCTTTTTTGGTAAAGTAATGTCTCTGCTTTTTAATATGCTGTCTCGGTTGGTCATAGTTTTTCTTCCAAGGAGCAAGCATCTTTTAATTTCATGGCTGCAGTGACTTTGGAGCCCAAGAAAATAAAGTCTGTCACTGTTTCCATTGTTTCTCCATCTATTTGCCATGAAGTGATGGGACTGGATGCCGTGATCTTAGTTTTTTGAATGTTGAGTTTCAAGCAAAACACAGATCCAAAAGGCAAAAAAAAAGGGTCCCAGCCAATGGGTCTGCAGCAAAGGTTTCACCTAGTTTTTCCTTGACACATTTAATGGAGTTAGTTTCTATTCTTCCTTCCCAAAAGTTTCTAAAATGTCCCCATACCTATATCTGTAAAGAAGTTTAGTGAAATTAAAGTTTTTTAAATCACTTATTCTTTGCTTGGTTTACTGTGTGGTTTAAAGTTGTAGCAGATAAGCAGGTTGCAATAGCTGTTTGCAAAGCACTCTCTGAGCCGCAGGGCCATGAGCTCAGCCCCAGGGCAAGAGGAGCAAGATTCTGGGAGTCTGCCCCTTTGTGAAGGTGGTTCTGTGATCTTCAGGGAGCACTTCTCACCAGCAGGAAGTAAGAACACCCCAGGCACAGCCCTAAGTCATAAGTTTTAGAAGTTTTAGGAAAGGCAGGGATTTGATTTAGATCTGATAGATAGAGTGCCTGAAGAACTATGGAATGAGGTTCATGACATTGTACAGGAGACAGGGATCAAGACCATCCCCATGGAAAAGAAATGCAAAAAAGCAAAATGGCTGTCTGGGGAGGCCTTACAAATAGCTGTGAAAAGAAGAGAGGCGAAAAGCAAAGGAGACAAGGAAAGATATAAGCACCTGAATGCAGAGTTCCAAAGAATAGCAAGAAGAGATAAGAAAGCCTTCTTCAGCGATCAATGCAAAGAAATAGAGGAAAACAACAGAATGGGAAAGACTAGAGATCTCTTCAAGAAAATTAGAGATACCAAGGGAACATTTCATGCAAGGATGGGCTCGATAAAGGACAGAAATGGTATGGACCTAACAGAAGCAGAAGATATTAAGAAGAGGTGGCAAGAATACACAGAAGAACTGTACAAAAAAGATCTTCACGACCCAGATAATCATGATGATGTGATCACTAATCTAGAGCCAGACATCTTGGAATGTGAAGTCAAGTGGGC
>SJYT01013183.1:100183-153622 GCA_006410635.1 Cephalophus harveyi | reverse complement strand
TAGATGGGGGGGGTGGGGTGGGGAATTGGTTTTCTTTTTTGTGTTTTTATGCAGTTCAGCTCAGATAACATACAATAACTTCTTCAACATCAACTGTAGTTTTTCCAGTTTGGAAATATATCTATAAAACTGTATGGGCCTGGTTATCACAGAAAAAATTGAAATAGAGAGCAGTATCCAAAGAAAAAGTAACAATTCCACATCTGGAGACAGCACTTCAGAGAAGGCAATGGCACCCCACTCCAGTACTCTTGCCTGGAAAACCCCATGGATGGAGGAACCTGGTAGGCTGCAGTTCATGGGGTCGCTAAGAGTTGGGCATGACTTGAGCGACTTCACTTCACTTTTCACTTTCATGCATTGGAGAAGGAAATGGCAACCCACTCCAGTGTTCTTGCCTAGAGAATCAGAGGGACGGAGGAGCCAAGTGGGCTGCCGTCTATGGGGTAGCACAGAGTCGGACACGACTGAAGCGACTTAGCAACAGCAGCAGCAGGAAACAGCACTTATGAAAATTGTGTTGTATATTTTACAAAAACTAAGATTACAAAGCATAGGTTATTTTGGATCAGCTATTTTCCTCATCTTTCACATTAGAGAATCAAAAGAATTATCACTTATTTGAAGGTGGTAAAATGCTTTAAAGACACAGGGGCATATTATCTGGGCTGTGCAGGTAATCAATCAGTGAAGTGAAAACAGGTGGATCAGTGGTGAGATTGAAGGGACAATTTCTAACCTGATTTTGTCCCCTTCTGTCAAAATTTTACTTTTAGGATGTGTATCTATTTCTTCTCAAATAATAAAAAAAATTATACACATTTTTAAGAAGCCAAGAAAGATTTGTATATCCCTTTAAAAAGGGGCAAGTCAAATATGAAGAAAATCTGGGTATGAAGACTTTGAACTTCAGCATTCCACATTTTGTATTAGTATGTGTCACTGTAGAAGGTATCCCATAGAAAGTCCATGGGGATAAATGCTCTTTGTACTTTATTTACGAATTCATTCATCTTATTTTTAGTAATATTGTATCTAATTATAAAAACCAAAGTATAATTGTAGCAAACGTGAAATATAGAAAACTACAGAAAATAGTAAAATTGCCTATAAGCCCACATTTGGAGCCAGAACATAGTAGCATTTTATTGCATATTTTAGCAACACTTCCCAGAGGGTGCTAGTGGTAAAGAATCCACCTGCCAATGCAGGAGACACAAGAGACGCGGGTTCCATCCCCGCGAAGGGAAGATCCCCTGGAGAACGGAGTGGCAGCCCACTCCAGTATTCTTGCCAGAAAAATTCCATAGGCCGAGGAGCCTGGTAGGCTACAGCCCATGGGGCCCCAAAGAGTAGAACATGAATGAGCACAACAACAAGGTTACAGAGTGTATATTATTTTGAATTATCCTTTTTCACATTGTAACACATTTATGACACACTGTGAAGGTTTTTCCAATGTTCCCAATTGCTTTTTTTGCATTATTATTTGTCAGTGCTTCCTAGTCATCCGTTGCTGGATATGCCATAATTCCTTTAGCGAAGTCCCTGTTTCGTTGTTCTCTGTTGTTATGGCAGGCTCTTGAGATTCATGGCTTGAATTTGCATACTTACTACCAGTACATTCTTGGCTAACTCACTTAACCTTGAAAACGAAGTGTTCTCTTCAGAGCACCTCATGAAGTTTTTACAAGGCTCAAATGGGATGATGTATATAAGAGTCTCAGCATAACACTTGGGCACGTGGTAAGTCCTGAATGAATGGTTGGTTTATTTCTTTGGTCACTTAGTCATGTCCAACTCTTTGTGACCCCATGGACTGTAGCCCACCAGGCTCCTCTGTCCATGGGATTCTCCAGGCAAGAATACTGGAGCGGGTTGCCATTTCCTTCTCCAAGAATCAACAGTAGCTAATTTTATTCAATATATTGGTATGAACATACATGTAGATAAATTGTTGTGTGTGTTTATGATGTCCTGATTAAAAGAAAGTTTTAAAGACAAAGTAGTTGAATCAAAGGTATATACATAAAATTGTGTTAGGTATTTCTAGGGTTTCATCAAGGGATATTAACAATATAACACAGATATTTTTGCCTGAGATATGTGAGATAGCTTTTACTCCCTTTCTTTACCAACTTTGGATAAGTTAGAGCTTCTTAAAATTGGCTATTTATATTGGCAAATATAAAATCTTGTTTTAATTTTTATTTCTTTAATTACCATGAGATTGAACATTTTGATATTTCATAAAATATCACTTACTATTTCTTCTTTGGGGAATTGTTTTGTATTTTGCTCATTTTCCCAATGGACTTGCCAGAACATTTTTTAAAAAACTGCAAAATTCTTGCATAGTCAAATACTAATACTTTTATGGCTTCACCTTTAATCTATACACAGTTTATTGGGTGTTTGGTGTAGGTCAACTTTATATTTCTAAGTTGTCTGTTGTACCAGGGCCTCTTGCCATGTGGATAAGGGTACATAAGCAAGTCTGGGCAATCAAAAATTTCAATTCAAGTTTAAAAGTGTAGGAAGAATTAGAATTAAATTAGTTTACTGAATTTATCAAAAGCACAAAAGATGAGTATATTTCCTTAGGCCCAGGCTTAACTGAAATCACAAGGACAAATCTTTTTTCATCATTTGGAAATTATTTTCTCAAAATACTGAAATCTATTGCTCTTTACAGCATCGGATCTTGCTTCTATCACCAGTCACGTGCACAACTGGGTATTGTTTTTGCTTTGGCTCCATCCTTTCATTCTTTCTCGAGTTATTTCTCCACTGATCTCCAGTAGCATATTGGGCACCTAATGACTTGGGGAGTTCCTCTTTTGGTATCCTATCATTTTGCCTTTTCATACTGTTCATGGGGTTCTCAAGGCAAGAATACTGAAGTAGCTTGCCATTCCCTTCTCCAGTGGACCATGGATAGTATATTCAGAAGCAGAGACATTACTTTGCCGACTAACGTCCATCTAGTCAAGGCTATGGTTTTTCCTGTGGTCATGTATGGATGTGAGAGTTGGACTGTGAAGAAGGCTGAGCGCCGAAGAATTGATGCTTTTGAAGTGTGGTGTTGGAGAAGACTCTTGAGAGTCCCTTGGACTGCAAGGAGATCCAACCAGTCCATTCTGAAGGAGATCAACCCTGGGATTTCTTTGGAAGGAATGATGCTAAAGCTGAAACTCCAGTACTTTGGTCCTCTCATGCGAAGAGTTGACTCATTGGAAAAGACTCTGATGCTGGGAGGGATTGGGGGCAGGAGGAGAAGGGGACAACAGAGGATGAGATGGCTGGATGGCATCACGGACTCGATGGATGTGAGTCTGAGTGAACTCCGGGAGATGGTGATGAACAGGGAGTCCTGGCGAGCTGCTATTCATGGGGTTGCAAAGAGTCGGACACGACTGAGCGACTGAACTGAACTGAACTGAAATCTAGGAAGTTCAGACATATAAAGAAGTCCTGGGTTTTAGCCTTTCAAGTGAGAAAAAATATATATAAAACATAATGCTGCTCTACTTGTTTTTTAATTTCAGTATCAATAGCTTCATCTTAAAGTTATCATATTTCTTGTCAGCTACAAAATCGTGACGTAGTCAGTTTTTGCTGGTGAGAATATGGTTGTGGGTGACCCATAAAGTAACTTTGGTTATGTGGTTCATTATATTCTTATGACCACAGAATCCCTGGTTCTCTCGCTAATTAAAAGAGAAGAATATAAGGCTTCCCTGGAGGTCCAGTGGTCAAGAAATCTGCCTGCCAATGCAGGGGACATGGATTTGTCCTGATCCAAGAAGATTCCACATGCACAGGGCAACTAAGCCCCTGTGCCACTACTACCGAGCCTGCACACCTAGAGATCGTGCTCCGCAAAAAGAGAAGCCCATGTAATGAGAAGCCTGTGTACCATAACTAGAAAAAGCCCATATACAGCAATGGAGACTCAACACAACCAGAAATTTAAAAAAGAGTAGAATATATAAATGTATTTTATAAATATATTATTATATGACTATGTATGTGTGTATTACTTTGCCAACAAAGGTCCGTCTAGTCAAGGCTATGGTTTTTCCTGTGGTCATGAATGGATGTGACAGTCGGACTGTGAAGAAGGCTGAGCGCCGAAGAATTGACGCTTTTGAACTGTGGTGTTGGAGAAGACTCTTGAGAGTCCCTTGGACTGCAAGGAGATCCAACCAGTCCATCCTAAAAGAGATAGTCCTGGGTGTTCTTTGGAAGGAATGATGCTAAAGCTGAAACTCCAGTACTTTGGCCAGCTCATGCGAAGAGTTGACTCATTGGAAAAGACTCTGATGCTGGGAGGGATTGGGGGCAGGAGGAGAAGGGGACGACAGAGGATGAGATGGCTGGATGGCATCACTGACTTGATGGACGTGAATCTGAGTGAACTCCGGGAGTTGGTGATGGACAGGGAGGCCTGGCGTGCTGTGTTTCATGGTGTCACAAAGAGTCGGACACGACTGAGTGACTGAACTGAACTGATGTGTGTATTTTTTCCAAATATTAAGGATCCTTAATGAAACACCCTTAATTTACAAAGGAAGAAATTGAGGCTAGGACTAGAGTCTCTAAATATTTTTTTATTTCACAATCTTAATAAAAATGGGTAAGTATATGTGTATTTCTGAATCATATTCATGTTCTACTTATTCAAGTTAATGTATTTTATAAAACACAGCACACATACTAAACTTTCAAATGATGAAATGGAATTGGATCTAACTAGAGATACTGATATTGTTCTTCCTCACCCTAGAATATCATCCTAAGGACACATAAATAACCTCACTTTGAAATAACCAGCTTAAGAATTTAGCTGACTTGTCCACAGTCGTGTGAGGTGGAAGAGAAATATAATTGTGGTTTTCTAACTCCAAGTTGCATTTACTGCTACTACTTTGACCTTTTCCTTCCAAATATATCCTCAAGTTAGAATTGGGCCAGGATTGACTAGGTTAATAGCTTCCACTCTTGTAAACTCTATACTTAGAAATATCTTATTTCCACAAATAACTGAACTTTAGATTTCAGGCTAATATTAAAGATACACTGGTGCTAAGTTAAAATTCCCCCAAACTGACTTTAAGGTTATGTCAAAGGGAAAGTTACAGATTATTAATTTCCTGCCAGTCTTGTCCAACTTTAGCTTAAACTTGCAGTTTATTCTTAGAAAGCACTTCCTACCCAGACACAAGGAACTAAAGCAACTTTTAAAATCCTAAAATTATAAAACAGAGACATTTCTTTCAGAACATAACTTTTGTCTTCTTGCCCTTGAAAAAGAAAAAATGTATTTTCCTAATCCAAATCCCCCTACAGTTGCAAATAACTTTACCATCTTATAAAGTGAAATTTTGAGATCTATCTAGCTTGATATGACCAGAATTCTCCTAAACTGAATGTTCTAAATTGGAAGTGTTTATACTTGAGAATGAGCTAAGGGGGGTCGGGGGAGCGACAAGGTGTCAGTGCATGGACCATGATGGTCTTGACATTTGGATGAGTGTGATTGAATGTTTTCATTAGAACTCCAGGCACAGTGTGTTCTCTTCCTTCTAGCTCAGAATTTCTCAAACCAGGCATATAGTTAGAGTCTTAGGGCTCTGAGCTCTCTTTAGGGCTTTTGTGTGTATGTGTATTTGTTGGTGTTTGTATATGTTTTCACAGCATGGCAATCAGAACCATATTTGTGAGCTCTGCATATTCTGGACCATCTGAACGGTCATCTTAAACTTAAATTCACCAGCTTCCCAGGTGGTTCAATGGGAAAGAAATCCCTGGCCAATGCAGGAGACGTGGGTTTGATCCCTGGGTCAGGAAGATCCCTGGAGAAGGAAATGCAACCCACTCCAGGATCCTTGCTGGGACAATCCCAGGGACAGAGGAGCCTAGTGCGCTACAGTCCATGGGATCACAAAGAGTTGGACATGACTGAGTGATTTAGCATGAATGCACACATACATGTGCAACATTAGTACCTGGATTTGCCTTTGGATTTATGACTGCAGCTAAGAATGTGTGTGTGTGTTGTGTGTGTGTGTGTGTGTGTGTGTGTATAACTGAGCCATTTTGCTGTATAGCAGAAATTAAACACAACGTTGTTAAATAAATTATACTTCAATATTTTTTAAAAAAAATAGCAGAAGACCTATCACAGCCACCTGAAGACACCTCAGAAGAAGGAAAGAGCCTGTCCCTTTAGTATCCATGTATGATACCAGGGTGGGGTTTCCCAGGTGGCTCAGTGGTAAAGACTCCACTTGCCAATGCAGGAGATGTGGGTTTGATCCCTGGGTCACGAAGATTGCCTGGAGAAGGGAATGGCTACTCGCTCCGGTATTCTTGCCTGGGAAATACCAGGGACAGAGCAGCCTGGTGGGCTACAGTCCATGGAGTCGAAAAAGAGTTGGTAATGATTTAGCAACAAAACAACAGTGATACTGGGTAGGGCTCTAACCTGCTTGGGTCATGTTCCATCCATAGGGCCAGAAAGTTGAGTACTAGGATCGAAATCCAGATCACATGGGCTCTCCTTTGAAGGCTGAGTCATTGAGCTTTGCTGCTTATCCTTGTGTGGAGGTGGGCAAGGAGAGTTATGTAAAAGAAGGGATACTCGGAAGAAAAGAATCAGCCAATGGTCTGTACCACAGGCAAAGGAAACCACAGCAGACAAATCAGAAGTGATGCATTTGAGCTAAATGAATGCCAGATGGCATTGCAGCATGGTATATAATTAAAGGTTTTGCAGTAGTTTGAATAAAAAGAAGTGGTGGTAAAACTATGATCTCATGGCACATGATAGCATGCCAGTTTTAAAAACAACGCCTTTACAGCATCAGTGTGTGTGAGTGTGAGTGTGAAGTCACTCAGTCGTGTCCCCAACTCTTTGGGACCCCGTGGACTGTAGCCCGCCAGGCTTCTCTGTCCATGGGATTCTTTAGGCAAGAATACTGGAGTGGGTTGCCATTCCTTCTCCAGGGGATCTTCCCAACCCAGAGATAGAACTTGGGTCTCCTGCGTTGCAGGCAGACACTTTATCCTCTGAGCCACCAGGGACATCAGTACCATAATATAATCATACTGCTAATGCGACTTTTAGTAGTTCCACTAACACTATCAGCAGCACATTAAATTAATGTTTGCTCGATTTATTTGTTGATTTGTTGGTTTTTACTGGATTTTCTGTATCTAATCAGCAAACATTGTGATTTATTAATATATTTGTTAGGTAATTGAATGGCTATCCACCCCAGTATTCTTGCCTGGAGAATCCCATGGACAGAGGAGCTTGATAGGCTACAGTCTGTAGAGTTGCAATGAGTCAGACACAACTGCTGCTGCTGCTAAGTTGCTTCAGTCATGTCCAACTCTTAGTGACCTCATAGATGGCAGCCCACCAGGCTCCCTTGTCCCTGAGATTCTCCAGGCAAGAACACTGGCGTGGGTTGCCATTTCCTTCTCCAATGCATGAAAGTGAAGTCACTCAGTCATGTCTGATTCTTAGTACCCCATGGACTGCAGCCCACCAGGCTCCTCCGTCCATGGGATTTTCCAGGCAAGAGTTCTGGAGTGGGGGGCCATTGCCTTCTCCAATGCATGAAAGTGAAAAGTGAAAGTGAAGTCACTCAGTCATGTCTGACTCTTAGTACCCCATGGACTGCAGCCCATCAGGCTCCTCCGTCCATGGGATTTTCCAGGCAAGAGCATTGGAGTCGGGGGCCACTGCCTTCTCCTCAGACACAACTGAGTGACTAGTAATTTCACTTTCTTTCACAGGCAATTGCATACTTGGTTTATGGCTTATGTATTTTGCCAACATTATAGTAAAAAAAAAATTTTAACCAGTACTATGCCTGACTATTCTTTCTATATAAGAGAATCTATACAATATTTAGTTTCTAGAAGCCTTGCTAACTTATCCATTTCATCTGAGATCCACTCTCTTTTTCGAGGCTAAACACTATAATTCCCTCAGTCTTCTTTCATATGATCAGATTTCTGAGTTCCTTTGGAGTCAGGATTCCCAAATGGGGGGTGGTGCTCTTTGGAGGTATATTAGAATCATCCAAGGGGCTTTATCCAGCCCTGAAGATGCCCCTAGCATTCTGAAAGGGCCTTTTAGGAGGTACATTCTCCAAAAGGATGTTGAGAACCACTGCCACAGTAATCTGCATTCACAATGATCTGATGCTCCTCAAGAGTACCAGGATGGAAAGCAGGGCAAGTATCTTGGCTTTTGAATGCCAGCCCCCTTACATATAACTCCCAGAACTGAACACAATGGTCTATGTACGGTCTAGTTGCTAGAAGGCAGAAAAGCACTTGAGTTGACTATTTTTACTCATTGCATCCCTGGTTCTCAATTCTGTCTCTCCATTCACTTTGAATCTCCGGATATTGACCATGGTGGACAGCGAGTGGGCTGTCCAGATCTTCCTCGAAGGAAGGACTTGCTGCCCAGCAGCCAGCTCATGTAGAGTCTGTCGCAGAGCCTGTCTGGCCTGAGGACTATGGCTTTCCTAGGATATCCTGCCCTTAGTGACCATTTTGACCAGCCAGAGACATGGTGAGGGGCGATCCATGAGTTGGAGCTCTCTGGCAAGTCAGCCAAAGGAAATCCAGAAAAGAGAGGATACATGTATATGTATAGCTGATTCACTTTGCTGTACAGAAGAAACTAATGCAACACTGTAAAGCAACCATTCTTCAATCAAAATTAATTTAAATAAGATTCACTGGATCTGCATCACAGTTCACATCTTCCTCTGCCCCTGCCAGCTTCCTTTGTTATGGACTGTTTGTGTCCTTCTCCCTCCATTCATATGTTGAAACCTCATTCCCAGTGGGGTGGTCTTAGGAGATGGGCCTTTGAGAAGTTTTGGGTCATGAGGGCAAACTGCTCAGGAATGGGATTAGTGCTCTCGTAAAAGAGACCCCAGAGAGCTCCCCCATCTCTGCCACCACGTGAAGACACAGGGAAATGACGGCCATATATGAACCAGGAAGAGGATTTTCACCAGACAATGAATCTGTTGGCAGCTTGCCCTTGGACTTCCAGCCTCCAGAACTGTAAGAAATGAATGTCTGCTGTTCAAAAGCCACCCAGTTTCTTGTGTTCTGTTTTAGCAACGGAAGCAGAATAGACATGCCCATGTTTGATGTCACATAAACAGCTTGCACCCCTAACTCCCCCTCAGTGCCTGCGCCTGGAGACTGACCATGCTCTCCTGGCCGCCTCACTGTGTGCAGACCCTGCCTAGCCACCTAGACAGCCCTGCCACTTCCTTCTCAGTCCAACGTGCTTCGTTGAGATACTCTGCTCAAGAATTCCCAGATGCAGATCTCTAGGACACAGAGACAGCAAGAAGCATTTTCAGATGAGTAGACTTTGGAAGGAATGATGCTAAAGCTGAAACTCCAGTACTTTGGCCACCTCATGCGAAGAGTTGACTCATTGGAAAAGACTCTGATGCTGGGAGGGATTGGGGGCAGGAGGAGAAGGGGACGACCGAGGATGAGATGGCTGGATGGCATCACGGACTCGATGGACGTGAGTCTGAGTGAACTCCGGGAGATGGTGATGAACAGGGAGGCTTGGCGTGCTGCGATTCATGGGGTCGCAAAGAGTCGGACACGACTGAGTGACTGAACTGGAACTGGAGTACTGTTTTGAATTTACACTTTGTGTGAATTACCGGGGCTTTCCTGGCTCAGTGGTAAAGAATCCTTCTGCCAATAAAGGAGACTCAAGAGACTCAGGTTCAGTCCCTAGGTTGGAAAGATCCCCTAGAGAAAGAAATGGCAACCCACTCCAGTATTCTTGCCTGGAGAATCCCATGCAGGGAGGAGCCTGACAGGCTACAGTCCATGGGGTCGTAGAGTCAGACGTGACTGAACAACTGAGCACACACACATGGGGATTAATTCATCACAACCCTATTGTGAATACTATTATTACTACAGTTCTTTTAGGTGAGGAAACCGAGGCATAACAAGTCACCAGACAGTGAGTTGCTAGAGCTAGGGTTTAAATTCAGGCAGTCTTACTTCAGAGTCCGCAATACTGATCACCATGTCAGTGTTCCCATCTTTGAGGCGCACCAGTATCATACGGAGGACTGCCCCTCCTATGATTTTTGAAGCAGAGTGGGAGTGGAATATTTGCATCTCCAACAACAAGTTTCCAGGTGATGATGCTATTCAGGGACTTCACTGTGCTTCATGATACGACCTCTTAAGTGAAATAACAACTGCTGTCACTGGGGGTATAGTATATCTTTCCACATGATAATCAAGAGTTTCCAAATTTAATAAGCTCGCAGAACACCAGCTAGATAATCTTGTCGTGGCTTCTCCAATATAATGCATTTCTCATCTTCTCTGTGCCAGGCTTGACTTTGTTACCCATATCTGGTCAAGTACCTATGGCGACAGGACCCTCACTACAAACCCAGTGTTGGTTTCCTTGAGTGTTAATAGGAGCCTAGAATGGATACATAAAGGATAATATACTGAAGTGTGCTCAGACTTAGACTTAAAAAAAAAAAAGGGAGAACAGCTATTATTAGCTCAGCCAATGGTAAGGCCCCCAAATTCACAGCATAATCCCAAAGGTAGCATTTCAGAAATTTTGCTAAGCAGGCTGTGTGAAAGCACATATATTTTAAAAACAGCAATACAAATGTGATACTTTTGAATCTTGGAAACAATAAGGTAATGTGATAGATTGTTTTTTAAATGTGAATCTTTTATTTGTTCAATAATACATTCAGTTACTATTTAGTAAGTATCCACAAGTCTATGGCATAGCCTTTGCCAAATTATATATCATTATAATTGTTGTAATAATAACCACTATTTTTTTTTAAATTGTACTCACTTTCTTGGGGAATTGAAATCCTTTCCAAACTTTAGGTCATTGGTTTTCACATCATCTTCATAAGTAAGATGATCTTGTGTGCTATTATGTCCTGTGTGTACCCCAGAAAGCTAAGGACCAGAGAGTCAGCACTGCCTCCAGGCAAAACTATATTGGAACCACAAGTAAAATGCAATCTTGGACTCTTACTCTGCCAGACAATTTTCTATCTCTGGAGAATTATTTTTCCTAGGTTTTCATGGTAAAATACTTATCTCTAATTTTACTTTTTTTAAAACAGAAAAAAAGAATTCTATAGGATAGTTTAAAAAATTAATATGTTTGGCTCTCCCATGATTCTAGACAGGAAATCTGTTGCATGTACCTCAAGTCCCAAGGGGGGAGCTCTACTTTGCCCTCTATAGGGTTCTGTAATTTATAGCCTATGGGAAGTAATATTCCAGGTTAAGAGAGAACTGTGAGGAAATAAAAAGGGGGAAGATACATGCATTCATGGTATTGTAATATTACTATTATTTTTACTTAACTTGTGGGCAGATGGAATATCTTTGCCTTTTTAAAAAGACTATGATCTCTTAAGGACTATTGTTATATATCTACAATTGTCTATTTATCTCTCATTTTATTGGAGGTTTAACAAGTCCAGTAAGACAAGAAAAAGTAAAAAGTACAAGGTTTAGAAAGGGAGTAATAAAAATATTATTTTTGTAGATGATAATATTTTATACTAATAAAAAATAAATTATTAGAATTGGTAAGAGAGTTTAGCAAGTCTTGTTGGATATAAAATCAATATTCAAAAACCAGTTGGATTTCTATATATCAGCAATGGTTAAAAGCACAACTTATTAAAAGAATGTTAATATTTATGATAGAAACAAATAAATAAGGGGCTTAGAAATAAATTTGAGGAAAGCTGTGAAAGGTACTTATGGAGAATCATTGAGACATTAAGGAAAGCCTACATAAATGGAGAGATAAAGTATGCTATTAAATGGAAAGATTCTGTAAAGTTGAGATGTCATGACTTCTTCTCAAGCTGATGTAGATACTCCAATAAAAATCTCCATGATGCTTTTCCAGGGACTTAAATCAACTCTGAAATATTTGTATAAGAGAGAAGCCCAAAATCAGAGAAGGCATTTAAAGAAACATTTATTTGTTTATTTAGCTGCACTGGGTCTTAGTTAAGGCATGTAAACTCTTAGTTCACCACATGGCACCTAGTTCCCTGACCAAGGATTGAACCTGGGCCCCCTGAATTGGGAGTGTGGAGTCTTAGCCACTGGACCACCAGGGAAATCCCAAGAAAGCATTCTAGTAAGAAGGAAAAAAAAAATGGAATTTTCCCTACTGAATAGTGAAAAAAATTTTTAGGAAGTTATAGTAATTAAGACAGTATTGGTACCAACATGACAGATCAAAATAAATTATAAAACAGAGTAGAAAATTAAGAAACAGAACTTTGAGTGCAATAAAATGATATATGACAGAGACAGCATTACAAGTTTGGGGGGGAAAGAATGGACTTTTAAATAAATGACACTAGAACAACCAGCTATAAGGAAATAAAATTTGATCCCTATTTTATGCCAAACACAAAGATCACTTCTAGGTATAACCATGTGTAAAAGTCAACACTTAAAACATTTAAAAAGAAAATACAGCATAAAATATCTATGACCTCAGAATAGAGATTTATTATAAAAGACACAGAAGTCACTAATAAAAATGTAAAGAATGATAAATGTGATTATATTTTAATTGAGAACAAATTCATAAATTAAAAGGAAAAAGAAAACCTGTAGGAAGATAGTTAAAAGGGTAGATAAAGATAATAAACAAACTACAAGTTGTTAGTTTCCTTAAATAATCAGAAAAATGCAAATTAGAAACAAATGAGATACCATTTTTTATCTATAGCACTAGCAAAAAATAAAAATATTGATACTATCTGAAGCTGGTGAGAGTGTAAATTGATATGGCCCTTTTGAATAATAATTCTGGCATATTTCTTTAAAAGATGATATTATTTACAAAACTGAAGCAGATTCACAGATAAAGAAAACAAATTTATGGCTTCCCTGGTAGCTCAGCTGGTAAAGAATCTGCCCGCAATGTGGAAGACCTGGATTTGATCCCTGGGTTGGGAAGATCCCTTGGAGAAGAGGACAGCTATCCACTCCGGTATTCTTGCCTGGAGAATTCTATGGACAGAAGAGCCTGGCAAGCTACAGTCTTAGTTCAGTCGCTCAGTCGTGTCTGACTCTTTGTGACCCCATGAATCGCTGCACACTAGGCCTCCCTTTTCATTACCATCTCTCGGAGTTCACTCAGACTCACGGCCATCGAGTCTGTGATGCCATCCAGCCATCTCATCCTCGGTTGTCCCCTTCTCCTCCTGGAGAAGGCAATAGCAAGCCACTCCAGTACTCTTGCCTAGAAAATCCCATGGATGGAGGAGCCTGGTAGGCTGCAGTCCATGGGGTCGCTAGGAGTCGGTCGCGAGTGAGCGACTTCACTTTCACTTTTCGCTTTCACACAATGGAGAAGGAAATGGCAACCCACTCCAGTGTTCTTGCCTGGAGAATCCCAGGGACGGGGGAGCCTGTTGGGCTGCCGTCTATGGGGTCGCACAGAGTCGGACACGACTGAAGCGACTTAGCAGCAGCAGCAGCAGCAGCAGTGTGTATCTGATAATCCCTGACTCTTAAAATATCCCTCCGCCACCTTTCCTCTTTGGTAACCATAAATTTTTTCTCTATTTCTGTTGGTCTATTTCTGTTTTGTAGATAAATTCATTTGAATCTTTTTTTTTTTTTTTAAGATTACACACTGTCTTTCTCTTTCTGGCTTACTTTGATTTGTATGACAATACCTAGGTCCATCCGTGTTGCTGCAAATGTCACCATTTCATTCTTTTTTTATGGCTGAGTAATATTCTCTTGTCTATATGTACCACGGAGAAGGCAATGGCACCCCACTCCAATATTCTTGCCTGGCAAATCCCATGGATGGAGGAACCTGGTGGGCTGCCATCCATGGGGTCGCGAAGAGTCGGACACGACTGAGCAACTTCACTTTTATGCATTGGAGAAGGAAATGGCAACCCACTCCAGTGTTCTTGCCTGGAGAATCCCAGGGGCGGCGGAGCCTGGCAGGCTGCCGTCTATGGGGTCGCAGAGTCGGACACGACTGAAGCGACTTAGCAGCAGCATATGTACATCTTCCTGATCCATTCATCTGTTGATGGATGTTTACATTGTTTCCATGTATTAGAATATTCTTAATATGCTATTTGATTGATCAAATGTTGTATGTAGCACATATGTAAGTTACAAAGTATCAGGTCTGAGCTCTCATCTACCACACAACCCAAGACCAACACTATTTCTAGCTCATCCATCCACCTGCTCTTTTCCAAACCTGTTCCCTATTGTCTTTCTGCTGGAGGCAATCTCCCCCCAGAACTTTATGTGTCTCACTCCCTTGCTAGATCACACACCATGTGCACACATGTATGTGTGTGTACATACACATACATGTACACATAATAGGTCTTATGTATGTACTCTAAACACACACGTGCCATGTGTGTGCCTAAGCCTAAACCCTTGATGATTAGTTTCCCTCGTTTTTTAGGCTCTAGAAAACGGCATGCTTTTCAGCCAGCATCTAATTTCCAAGGTTCGCCCACGGTGGGTGCTGCTGTTGCTGACTCACTGAATGGCTGTGCGGCCACTTTACCATGTGTGTGCCATGTGTGGATCAGCCCCAGTGCAGCTCGTTTCCCCAGGAAACAGTGGGCTACTGTGAGCACGGCCTGCTGCCTGTCTCCTGACCACACAAGGAAGGACTCTTCCCGGGGACACTCGGGAGTGAAGTCCTTGGCTAGTGGGGTACACAGATATTCAATTTTAAGAGACCAGTGTTTCCCAAAATGGCTGCAAACCATCCTCCCGTAGCAATGATCCAGAATTCTGGTGACCCACGTCTCCTCTAACACTTGATATTTGTTGTCAGCCTTTAGAAGTTCTGTCGGTATGGTGGCTGTAAACCTGCACTCCTGGCGCCGAGGATCTGCATCTACATTACGGATGAGACTGAACATCTGTCTCTGTGTGCTGTGGCCACACAGTCCCCCTCTGTCCAGGTCTGTCAGGCCTTTTGTCCATTTTTAGTTAGCTTGTGTGCCTTTGCTCTTCGCATGAGGTGCCCAAAGTACTGGACAGTTAGTTCTTTTTATGTCCTGGATACAAATCCTCTGACAGTTATACGTGTTGCAAAAATTTTCTTCCTACTTGCTGTGTACTTTTTTTCCCCTTCATTGCGTCTTCTGATGAGAAGCCATTCTTAATTTTAGTTATGATCAGATTTATCAATCTTACCCTTTTAAGGTTAGCCCTTTTTGTACCTTACGAAATTCTTTCTTCAAGGTTATAAGGACATTCGTCTATATTTTAGAATTTTTAAAGCTGTGTTTTCCTTAATCCATCTGGACCTGAGTTTGGAGTCAGGTGTAAGGTACATTCCTAATTGTAGTTATTACTCAAATGGGCAAACACATGTCCAAGCATCATTTATTGAAGTCACTGCTTCCCCCACTGATTTACAAAGCCTCTTCAGTCATATGTCAAGATGCGTGGGGGTCTGTTTCTGGACTTTCTCTTTTGTTTCAAGAGTCAAGTTGCCCATCTGTGGGCCAATAACAGTGCTTGGTTGATTAAAACTTAAGAGTATGCCTTCACATTTGCTGGTGCAAATCCCCTGCCGCCTT
This sequence comes from Cephalophus harveyi, assembly GCA_006410635.1. Classification (NCBI taxonomy): domain Eukaryota; kingdom Metazoa; phylum Chordata; class Mammalia; order Artiodactyla; family Bovidae; genus Cephalophus; species Cephalophus harveyi. The sequence goes on along the minus strand of SJYT01013183.1, from coordinate 137,933 downwards.
CTAAAGACTGTCTTGATCATTCTGGACCCTTTGCCTTCCTGTTACATATTTTAGAATCAGTCAAGTTGAATGAAGATCCATGTTGGGATAGTTATAAGAATTCCATTGACTGTATAGGTGATTTAGGGGAAAGAGATATTTTTATCTTTATCTGTTAAAATGGCAGGTCTTTACCTTCACTTGCTCTTTCAATAATTTTTTAAAACATTTTTCTCCTTAAAGATCATACAAGTTTTTGTTAGATTTATTTGTAATTCATACTTGACTACAAACATAAACTTTTTCTCAATTACAGGTTGCTCATTGCTGATGTACAGAAATTGGCTTTCTGGATGTGTGTTGATTCTATACCCAGTTATCTTGCTGGATTTTATTAAGTCTAATAATTTAACTGTAGATTATTTTTACTTTTCTGTATATGGAATCATATTACATATGACTGCTTTCTTTATGCATTTCATTTCTTGGCCACATCTGTGCTATTGTTTATACTCCATTACAATGCTGAATGGCAGTGGAGAGAACCATCACCCTTGCTTTGTCCCTGGTTTTAAGTGAATGCCCCTCACACTTCACCACTTTTTTTTTTTTTTTTTTTTAGTATTTATTTATTTGGCTGCAACAGGTCTTAGTTGCAGAACACAGGATCTTCAATCTTTGCTGTGGCATGCGAGATCTTTAGTTGCAGCAAGTGGGACTTTTAGCTGTGGCATATCGGAGCTAGTTCCCTGACTAGGGATGAAACTTAGGCCCCCTGCATTGGGAGCGCATAGTCCTGGCCTCTGAACCACCAGGGAACACCCGTACCACTAGGTCTGCTGTGTGCAGGTTCCCTCATCAGGTTAAGGAGTTTCCCATCTAGTCCTAGTTCTCTGAGAGTTTGTCTTCCTTGGTGTGAGTGATGCTGGGTTTCAGTTCAGTTTAGTTGCTCAGTTGCGTTCGACTCTTTGCGACCCCATGAACTGCAGCACACCCGGCTTCCCTGTCCCTCATCAACTCCCAGAGCCTGCTCATTTATTAACAGCCTTTTCTGCACCTGCTGTGTTGATTGTCCAGAGGTTCTCTGAAGTCCTGATGCAGTGATTTACAGTGACAGATTTTTAAGCATTCAGTTCAGTTCAGTTCAGTCGTTCAGTCGTGTCCGACTCTTTGCGACCCCATGAATCGCAGCACGCCAGGCCTCCCTGTCCATCACCATCTCTCGGAGTTCACTCAGACTCACGTCCATCGATTCCGTGATGCCATCCAGCCATCTCATCCTCTGTCGTCCCCTTTTCCTCCTGCCCCCAATCCCTCCCAGCATCAGGGTCTTTTCCAATGAGTCAACTCTTTGCATGAGGTGGCCAAAGTACTGAAGTTTCAGCTTTAGCATCATTCCTTCCAAAGAAATCCCAGGGTTGATCTCCTTCAGAATGGACTGGTTGGATCTCCTTGCAGTCCAAGGGACTCTCAAGAGTCATCATTCCTTCCAAAGAAATCCCAGGGCTGATCTCCTTCAGAATGGACTGGTTGGATCTCCTTGCAGTCCAAGGGACTCTCAAGAGTCTTCTCCAACACCACAGTTCAAAAGCATCAATTCTTTGGCACTCAGCTTTCTTCACAGTCCAACTCTCACATCCATACATGACCACAGGAAAAACCATAGCCTTGACTAGACGGACCTTAGTCGGCAAAGTAATGTCTCTGCTTTTGAAAATACTATCTAGGTTGGTCATAACTTTTCTTCCAAGGAGTAAGCGTCTTTTAATTTCATGGCTGCAGTCACCATCTGCAGTGATTTTGGAGCCCCCCAAAATTAAGTCTGACACTGTTTCCACTGTTTCCCCATCTATTTCCCATGAAGTGATGGGACCACATGCCATGATCTTCGTCTTCTGAATGTTGAGCTTTAAGCCAACTTTTTTGCTCTCCTCTTTCACTTTCATCAAGAGGCTTTTTAGCTCCTCTTCACTTTCTGCCATAAGGGTGGTGTCATCTGCATATCTGAAGTTATTGATATTTCTCCCGGCAATCTTGATTCCAGCTTGTGTTTCTTCTAGTCCAGCGTTTCTCATGATGTACTCTGCATAGAAGTTAAATAAGCAGGGTGACAATATACAGCCTTGACATACTCTTTTTTCCTATTTGGAACCAGTCTGTTGTTCCATGGGGTAGCAAAAAGTTGAACATGATTGAGCGACTGTTATTTTCACTTTCTTTAAAAGGGAAAAGGGAAGAGAGAGATAAATTAGGAGTTTGGGATTAAGACATATACACTACTATATACAAAATAAATAAAGACCTACTGTATAGGACACAGGGAACTATTAGGTTGGTGAAAAAGTAATTGCAGTTTCAGACCATCAATTTTAAATCATTATAACTAAGTTCAAACATCTTTATTAATCAAAATAGGAACCATTACAATCAACATATTTTTGCCAACAAGAAGTACGTTTGTTTATTCCTATGGCAAGAAAATCCATCCTTTGGGATTTGATGAACTTTTGGAAAACATTTTCTGCCTTCTTCTGGTTGTGGAATCATTTTCCCTGAAAAAAGTTGTCGAGATGCCTGAATAAGTGGTAGTCGGTTGGTGAGAGGTTAGGTGAACATGGCAGATGAGGCAAAACTTCCTAGCCCATTTCATTCAACTTTCGAAGCACTGGTTGTGCGGTGTGCAGTTGGGCATTGTTGTGCAAAAGAATTGGGCCCTTCCTGTTGACCAATGCTGGCTGCAGGCATTGCAGTTTTCAGTGCATCTCATTGATTTACTGAACATACTTCTCAGATGTAATGGTTTCACCAGAATTCAGAAAGCTATAGTGGACCAGACTGGCCGCTGACCAACAAACAATGAGCATGACCTTTTTCTGGTGCAAGCTTGGCTTTGGGAAGTGTTTTGGGGCTTCTTCTTGGTACAACCACTGAGCTAGTCATTCCAGGTTGTCTAGAAAGTCCACTTTTCATTGCTCATCACAGTCTGAACAAGAACAGGTTTGTTGAAGATAGCAGAGGAGTAGGTGGACGTGGAGTACATCTCTCCACGGATAGATCAGGAATATACCTTCAGACACAGAAGCTGAGAGTGGACAGGAGTACCTGACCAGAGGAAAAGAATATATAGACCAATGCAAAACTTGGTAGGAAGATGGAACTAGGGGGAAAAAACAGGAGTGTTAGTAGGACTGGACCTGCCCTCGGTGGGTGGGGAACTGAAGCAGGGGTCCCATCCCCACATCAGGGCAATTGTCTGAGTCAGAGGAGAAACATTTAAGGCTGGGAGTGAAACAGCTGATCTGTGGCAGCCTAAATGGAATGAGAATCAGACAGTCCTTGCTGCAGCCATACATACCCTGGACAGGGACACAGGCCCCCTGGAAGGCGCAGCGGCTGGGAACTGGAGTTCAGGGATTGTGGAGCAATCCCAGGGTGAGGGCTGCTATTGACTGTGGAGAGACGGTTTGAGGGGATGCGAGGGAGGAGATTGTGGTGGGAAATGCTGGAGGAGGAAAGCCAGGCAGCCATGGAAGCAAGGCGATACTGCTGAGTCACGCATGGGGGTGGAGCCACCACCATAGCCTCTGTCCCCATATGCCAGCATCAAGCAGCTGAACAATAGAGAGGCTGGCCCATCAGACGTCTCACGCACTGAACTACAGAGTAGGACCCCACCCAGGGGGGCCCCTCTATGGGCCTGATGCACCATACAACAGAGAAGGACCCCAGGCAAGGGAGCCCTCTAAGTGTCTGAACAGGTGGAGATACGGAGAAAGACTGGCCAAAGAGGCCTTCTGATCGCCAGCTACAAGAGGCTCGAAAAAAGACACTGATAGGGTCATAACTCCAGCAGTGGAGGCAGCCCATGTCCCTGCACACTTGGTGCCACCAGGGTCCCTGCAAGCCAAGCAGCTGAGTCACCTTCACACTCAACTAACTGGGGCAGAGCTGCCACAGGCCAAAAAAAGACTTGCAGTCTATGTGGGCAGTGTCACCTCAGTTGTGTCCAACTCTTTGCGACCCTGTAGTCTGTGGCCTGCCAGGCTTCTCTGTCAGGGGGGTTCTCCAGGCAAGAATACAGGAATGTATTGGCCAATACTGGTTGCCATACCCTTCTAGAGCACTAAATTCCTGCTGCCCTAGCTGCCAAACCCCCTGAGTACCTGGTGCTGCCAGAACCCCTGTGACCCAAGCAGCTGCACCACCTCCACCCCTGGCCCTCACAGGGGAAAACCCAAGCCCTCCAGGGCAGCCTCAGAAGCAAACCCCAGTGGATGATCCACACGCAGAGGTGGAAACAAAACCACAATTGGAACCCAAAGGCATCGTGCTAAGCAAGAAGACCCAAAACCTTTCCAACCAGCTATACAAGCTACTCTTTACAGCATTGGACCTTGCTTCTATCACCAGTCACATCCACAACTGGGTATTGTTTTTGCTTTGGCTCCATCCCTTCATTCTTTCTGGAGTTATTTCTCCACTGATCTCCAGTAGCATATTGGGCACCTAATGACCTGGGGAGTTCCTCTTTCAGTATCCTATCATTTTGCCTTTTCATACTGTTGATGGGGTTCTCAAGGCAAGAATACTGAAGTGGTTTGCCATTCCCTTCTCCAGTGGACCACATTCTGTCAGACCTCTCCACCATGACCCGCCCGTCTTGGGTGGCCCCACACGGCATGGCTTAGTTTCATTGGGTTAGACAAGGCTGTGGTCTATGTGATTAGACTGACTAGTTTTCTGTGATTATGGGTTCACTGTGTCTGCCCTCTGATGCCCTCTTGCAACACCTACCATCTTACTTGGGTTTCTCTTACCTTGGGCGTGGGGTATCTCTTCACGGCTGCTCCAGCAAAGCACAGCCTCTGCTCCTTACCTTGGACAAGGGGTATCTCCTCACCGCAGCCCTGCCTGACCTTGAACGTGGAGTAGCTCCTCTCGACCATCCTGCGCCCATGCAGCCACCACTCCTTGGACATGGGGTTGCTCCTCTCGGCCGCCGCCCCTGACCTCAGGCATGGGGTAGCTCCTCCCAGCCGCCGCCCCTGACCTCAGACATAGGGTAGCTCCTCTCAGCCACTGCACCTGACCTTGGACGTGGGGTAGCTCCTCCCGGCCACGCTTCTGCGAGGTCTGTCCCAGCCTGCGCGCTTCTGCAGTGCGGTCTGTTGCAGCTGGTCCATGAATCAAGGCAAATTGAAAGTGGTCAAACAGGAGATGGCAAGAGTGAATGTCGACATTCTAGGAATCAGCGAACTAAAATGGGCTGGAATGGGTGAATTTAACTCAGATGACCATTATATCTACTACTGTGGGCAGGAATCCCTCAGAAGAAATGGAGTAGCCATCATGGTCAATAAAAGAGTCCAAAATGCAGTACTTGGCTACAATCTCAAAAATGAAAGTATGATCTCTGTTCGTTTCCAAGGCAAACCATTCAATATCACATAATCCAAGTCTATGCACCAACCAGCAATGCTGAAGAAGCTGAAGTTGAAAGGTTTTAAGAAGACCTACAAGACCTTTTAGAACTAGCACCCTAAAAAGATGTCCTTTTCATTATAGGGGACTGGAATGCAAAAGTAGGAAGTCAAGAAACATAACTAAAATGGACTGGAATGGGTGAATTTAACTCAGATGACCATTATATCTACTACTGTGGGCAGGAATCCCTCAGAAGAAATGGAGTAGCCATCATGGTCAATAAAAGAGTCCAAAATGCAGTACTTGGCTACAATCTCAAAAATGAAAGTATGATCTCTGTTCGTTTCCAAGGCAAACCATTCAATATCACATAATCCAAGTCTATGCACCAACCAGCAATGCTGAAGAAGCTGAAGTTGAAAGGTTTTAAGAAGACCTACAAGACCTTTTAGAACTAGCACCCTAAAAAGATGTCCTTTTCATTATAGGGGACTGGAATGCAAAAGTAGGAAGTCAAGAAACACCTGGAGTAACAGGCAAATTTGGCCTTGGAATACAGAATGAAGCAGGGCAAAGGCTAATAGAGTTTTGCCAAGATAACGGACTGGTCATAGCAAACACCCTCTTCCAACAAGACAAGAGAAGACTCTACACATGGACGTCACCAGATGGTCAACAATGAAATCAGATTGATTATATTTTTGCAGCTAAACATGGAGAAGCTCTATACAGTCAGCAAAAAAAAGACTGGGAGCTGACTGTGGCTCAGATCATGAACTCCTTATTGCCAAATTCAGACTCCAATTGAAGAAAGTAGGGAAAACCACTAGACCATTCAGGTATGACCTAAATCAAATCCCTTATGATTATACAGTGGAAGTGGGAAATAGATTTAAGGTGAAGAACTGTACAAAAAAGATCTTCATGACCCAGATAATCACGATGGTGTGATCACTCACCTAGAGCCAGACATCTTGGAATGTGAAGTCAAGTGGGCCTTAGAAAGCATCACTGTGAACAAAGCTAGTGGAGGTGATGGAATTCCAGTTGAGCTATTTCAAATCCTGAAAGATGATGCTGTGAAAGTGCTGCACTCAATATGCCAGAAAATTTGGAAAACTCAGCAGTGGCCACAGGACTGGAAAAGGTTAGTTTTCATTCCAATCCCAAAGAAAGGCAGTGCCAAAGGATGCTCAAACTACCACACAATTGCCCTCATCTCACATGCTAGTAAAATAATGCTCAAAATTCTCCAAATCAGGCTTCAGCAATATGTGAACCATGAACTTCCAGATGTTCAAAGTGGATTGAAAAAAGGCAGAGGAACCAGAGATCAAATTGCCAACATCCACTGGATCATGGAAAAAGCAAGAGATTTCCAGAAAAACATCAATTTCTTCTTTATTGACTATGCCAAAGCCTTTGACTGTGTGGATCACAATAAACTGTGGAGAATTCTTCAAGAGATGGGAATACCAGACCACCTGACCTGCCTCTTGAGAAACCTATATGCAGGTCAGGAAGCAACAGTTAGAACTGGACATAGAACAACAGACTGGTTCCAAATTGGAAAAGGGATGGACAGGGAAGCCTGGCGTGCTGCAATTCATGGGGTAGCAAAGAGTCGGACATGACTGAGCGACTGAACTAAGTTGAATGGATTCCACATATGTATAAAACAAACAAGCAAACAAAAATCTATTGTTATTATTTCTAACACTCCTACAAAATGATGATGGAACCTGACCTCATTTCAGAATAAGAAACGATCAAACTACTGTCACTGGCTGTGATATTGCACACAGATCAGAAACCCACAGGCTCTAATCAATAGAAGATGACAGGAAAGCAGCTGGCAATTTAAAATAAATGAGAATGATTCAATTATAAAATGTGAAGTTCTTTATATGTTTACAACCCCCAGGTTTCACAAATATGTTCATTTTACAAATTTAGATTTTATCAGGGTGTCTTTCCAGAGTACTAAATACTTATTTAATATGCACAAAGTGTCAAGTTAAATGAGTTTTGCATTGATTATCATTTATATCTTAAAACTTAATAGAGTTACTATTTGGGGAAAGTCTTTGGGACAATTTTGGCTATCAATATATACTAAATTGTTAAGAGAAATGACAATATGAAAGGACTCAGGCTTCCTGGTTTTTATCTAAGTAAGCATCAATCAATGTAAACTCAGACTGTGATTTTTATTCAACTAAGCATTTGATAGTTGAATTGGTAACATTTAGAAAAAAAAAGAATCTAAATTATATCTTTCCCCTTCCCTCTAAGTATACATTGATTAAGTTAATGCTCTTTAAGTCATCAGGCTTTAGGTGTTAGATGTAACATAAAATCTAAGATCATGAGAAATATAAATTATAAAACAGATTTACAACAAAGTTTTCATGAAAGTGAAAGTGCAACTCGTTTAGTCGTGTTCGACTTTGTGACCCCATGGACTATACAGTCCATGGAATTCTCCAGGCCAGAATATTGGAGTGGGTAGACTTTCCCTCCTCCAGGGGATCTTCCCAACCCAGGGATCGGATCCAGGTCTCCCGCATTGTAGGTGGATTCTTTACCAGCTGAGCCACAAAGGAAGCCCAAAGTTTTCGTAATGACATACGTATAACATGCATGCTAAGTCACTTCAGTCATGTCCGACTCTGTGCAACCCTGGCCCACCAGGGTCCTCTGTCCATGGGATTCTCCAGGCAAGAATACTGGAGTGGGTTGCTGTGTCCTCCTCCAGGGGAATCTTCCCAACCCAGGGATCAGCCCACATCTCTTACTTCTCATACATTGGCAGACTGGTTCTTTACCACTAGTGCCACCTGAGAAGCCCTATATATAACAAAGCCCCACAAAATGGAGCATAAAGTTTTCTTTATGAAAAATCATGAAGTCAGAAATCAAAGCAAAAGCATCTAGGTTTGCGGGACAAGATTAATATTTACTAACAATGCAATTTCAAGGGTGAAGACTTTTCAAATGCATGTTCTAGTCAATGAGAAACAGTTTTACTCCTTTATTAAGCCATTTTTGAAATACCTTGTGGGTCTATTTTAATAGTCATAATAATAACGTTAGGGAAACTCACAGAAACTGCCCTCCTTGGCCAGGTACCATAGTAACCATTTGCATGAGTTATTTTACAACAGGAAGTCCTAGTAAGGAACACAGAACTGACAAGCCACCACCAACCAGAAGAATTTGGGAAAGGTCCAAAGGAGAAACCACATATCCTACTACTTTCCAGAATCCTTCTTGCTGGCATCCATCTGGGATGAGCAATGTATGCCTCACCAGGAAAGACCCTGAGTTAGAATGATTGGCCAAAGACAACTTGGAAACTAATCCCGTCACGATAAAACCTGAGATTGTGAGCCATGTGGCAGACCCATTCTCCTAGTTTCCCTTACCCTCCTGCACTCCACCTGGGCATCCCTTCCAATAGTCTCTTGCTTTGTCATCATGGGTGTTTCCTTGGACAATTTATTTCTGAGACCTAGACAAAGGTCCATTCATGGGCTCTGGAAAGGGTCCCCCTTCCTGCAACTATAATAATAGTCATCATTCATAAGCACCCCAAATTAAATGTTAGTTACTCTGAAAATCTAAAGGCTTTGCAGAGCTAATGAGCTCTGAGTGAGACAAAGAAAAAAAGGGAAAGAATGGTGGCAGCATGGAGGTGCAGTGTGGGTCGGGGGGGTGTGGTGGTTAGGATGATACATCATAGTAAGTGAACTCTGCATGCTGTGGGGACACGGAGGATGAGAGGGCTTATACGTCTTGCCATATGACAATTTTTCCTTTGCCAAGTACCATATTGGATCTGTTTCTGTGACTGTCAGTTCAGTTCTGTTGCTCAGTTGTGTACAACTCTTTGAGACCCCATGGACTGCAGCATTCCAGGCTTCCCTGTCCTTCACTATCTCCCGGAATTTGTTCAAACTCATGTCCACTTTAATCCTTGTTTTCTCACTTTTGTTATTAAGCATACACAATGAATGGCCTGCATCAGGGAACCCCGCCCCCCTCTGCAAGACCTTTAAACTAAAGTGCCTTTGTTTAGCTTATGGGGAGATACCCTGACCCTGCTCACCTGTGAATGACTGTCACATTCTTGAGTTACTAGCACATCCCCCTGCCTGAGGCTTGCCATTCTAGGAGATATTTGCAAAATATTAAATGGGCTTTTTGCTTTGTTTCCTCACTTCCCCCCATCTCTGACCCATAAAAGAACCTGGCATCCAGGCCCCGACAAGATGGTTATTTTAAGACGTTAGTCTGCCATCTTCTCAGTCAGATGGCTCTTCATGTAAAATCATATTCCTTGCCTCAACACCTCGTCTCTTGGATTTATTGACCTATCGTGCGGCGACCAGAGCAAGCTTGGACTCAGTAACAGTGAGGCCTACCTCCTTGGCTTGCAAATGGCCATCTTCTCACAGTGTGTTCTTGAGGGTTTTTGTCTGTGTGTACACACTTCTGGTGTCTCTTCTTTTCGTAAAAGGACAACAATCCTATTGGATTTTGGCTCTACCTTAATGACATCATTTAACATTAATTACCCCCTAAAAGGCCCTGTCTCAAGCAGTGACTTTGGGGGTTATGTCTACCACATATGAATTTTGGGAGGACACAATTCAGTCCGTATAATACTGCCGTACCCTTTTCCATAATGGTTGCACCATTTTACAATCCCACGCACAGTGCACAGGGTTCTAATTTCTACATGTCCTGGCAGACATTTGTTCTTTTCCCCTTTTTTTTTTTTTTTTTTGACTGTAGCCATGGGTGTGAGGTGTGACCATGCCCCTTTATGTGGGGCCTGAGGAAGATAAGCCGAGTAGCCACACTTATATACTGAATTCTTTGTATTTATGGCAGGTAGTATTTCCCTGATATGCCAGGCTTTGAAGGTGGGGAGTGGAGAAACAAAGGAGAAGACTGACATTTCCATGAAAGGGAGGGATAATTTAAGAAAATCTGAGCTAACTGAACACGGAGCCTGTTTCTAGCTGGGCTAGATTACAGTTTCCTTAGGTCATTGCATACATCAAGAGTATGCAAAGAGTATTTCAAAGAAGGCAGAACTCACCGTGCCTGGTATCATTTCCAGCCTCAGCAGCAGTTGTTGCAGGAGTCCTGGCCCTCCTGCTGTCAGGCAGGCACTGAGCAGTCTTCAGAGAAGGTTCACACCCAGTGCCTCGACAGAAAAGAAACCTGCAGAGAAGCCCGGGTATCATAAAACTGGCAAGGAGAGAAGAGTGCTTAATCCTGTTTACTTTCATTTAAAACCTAGGGCCTTGGATTCAGTCAACCATGACTTCAAAATCTAAGACAAATTGAACGCAGTAGGGTCTCTTTGAAAAGGTCCGCACATTCTGTGAGGTTGTCCTTGGTTTCTAGAAAACACTATTCCATACAAAAGAACACTGCAAATTGAGAGGAATTGGAGATTTCTTTTAAATATTTGCTTTTTAAGTTTTTAGCTCAGGATATTTTCCAGACTGCACAAGTAAGTCATATAGATGTAGTATACACTTGGTTATAAAAATTCTCATATCTTTGGGACTTTGAAATGGTAAACATTCATGATGTGTGAAAGAGCCTGATACATAACTCTATGATCTTAATTACATAAAAATAGAAGCTTGGCTGAGAAAATACACAAATGAGATCTAGAAGGACACATCAAACCATCAACTGCTTGTGAGTATGAATGACCGTGTCTTTTGCTTCTTGTGTTTTTTGGTTTCCTATTATGCACATGTTAACTTTTAAGAAATAAATGTTATTTTAAAAGCCTTAAAAAATTATATTCTCCATTTAAACATATGTCAAATATATCCAGGTCCAATGTACAGAAACAAGCTCTATGCTCACTGAAAGAAAGATCATTATGGAGCAGCATACGGGGAATGAGGGTCAGCAACTCATGTGGGTCAGACAATCACTCCAAGACAGAAAGAGTTTGCAAAAGAAATTCAGCCTTTGGGATAAGAAAGATCACAACCAGCCAGCACCACCAGAAAAGAACTTCAAAAAGGACATGGTATTTGAGTTAGACTTAAAGAGAGCTCAAGTTTGAGGCTTGTGGAGAAGGAGCGGGGATATTCCAGGCAGAAGGAAAGCAGACCATAAATCCATCATTGAGAATAGGAAACTTTGTGTATAAAAGAATAACCATAAATGGCTCAATTTGGATGGCAGAAATAAAGGTGAGAAGTTGGTTGGGATCTGGTCTTAGAGGTTCCCATGTTTTTATCTAAAATTTGGAAATGTCACTGTGCACTCAGCATTTTATGATTGATACATATACACCTACTTACAGAGTGAAATTTCCCTTTTGAAGTTTCAGTTCAAGACATGATAAACACATCCATATTTTAAGGAAAAATAAACTTTTAAATGTAAATTGTGCTTGTTACCTTAAAATATTGATAGCTGGTGGAAAGTTACAGCAGTAAATTAAGATATAATATATACATACACAGGAAAGGTGGGGAGGGCATTTCTTGTTGTAGTTATGCAGCTGGCATTGAGAAATAAGGCAAGGTCAGAAGGAATTGCAAACACGTTTGGCCTTTAAGATCTATAAATAGGAAGCCTGCTATTTATACATAACCTACTTACAAATACTCCTTAGTTTAAGCGCTACTTGGGACAGCCATCATAACTTAATTCTGAGCTGTCCAGAAGCTCACAACTGCAGCAAGGAAGAGAAATTCCCCCCAGAAACATTATTATACATCGTGGTTAATTCATACAGTCCTGAAGACCCACAACTACACTGTCAGAGGTTCATAGATCACAGGGCTGATCTGATAAGAAACATGGGAAACAAAACTCACTAATATTTTTTATTATAAAAGGTTCAAAATATACACGAAAGCATCAAAAATACTGACCCCACATACATTTCTCACATAGATTCACTAATGATCAAGACTGGCACATTTGCTTTGACTATTCTATTTTTTAGAAAAAATCCTGCAGGATTGTAAAGTGTTCCAGGCATCAGTCTTTCATTCCTACAATTAAGCTGGCATCTCTCACGCACAGGAATATTTTCTTAAATAATCGTAATGAGATTCACACAATGTTAACAATCATTCTTTTGTTTCATCTAAATGATAGACATTTATATTCAAATTGCACCTATTGTGTTAAACATGCTATTTCTTCAGTTCAGTTCAGTTGCTCAGTTGTGTCTGACTCTTTGAGACCCCATGAATTGCAGCACGCCAGGCCTCCCTGTCCATCATCAACACCCAGAATTCACCCAAACTCATGTGCATTGAGTCGGTGATGCCATCCAGCCATCTCATCCTCTGTCGTCCCCTTCTCCTCCTGCCCCCAAAACCCCCAGCATCAGGGTCTTCTCCAATGAGTCAACTCTTCGCATGAGGTGACCAAAGTATTGGAGTTTCAGCTTTAGAATCAGTCCTTCCAATAAACACCCAAGACTGATCTCCTTTAGAGTGGACTGGTTGGATCTCCTTGCAGTCCAAGGGACCCTCAAGAGTCTTCTTCAACATATCTATTTCATATCATGTCTGACTCTTTGCAACCCCATGGACTGTAGCCTACCACGCTCCTCCATCCATGGGATTTTCCAGGCAAGAATACTGGAGTGGATTGCCATTTCCTTCTCCAGAGGATCTTCCTGACCCAGGGATTGAACCTGGGTCTCCCACATTGTAGGCAGACGCTTTACCATCTGAGCTACCAGGGAAGATATCTATTTCTTAGATAGCCTAAATAAGAATCTAAAGAAGGTCCAGTCTTGACATTGGTGGTTACATCTCTTAAACTCTTAATTTGGAGCAGCCACCTTCTTTCTCTCTCTTTTTAAACTTTTTATTCTATATTGGAGTATAGCCAATTAGCAGTGTTGTGATAGTTTGAGGTGCACAGCAGAGTGTCACAACTATAAATACACATGTATTCATTCTCCCTCCAAACTCCCCACCCACCCAGACTGCCACATAACTTTGAGTAGAGGTCCCTGTGCTATACAGTAGGTTGGTTATCCATTACAAATATAGCAGTTTGTACACGTCCATCCCAAACTCCCTCACTACCTCTCCTCCCATCTGCCCTCCACTGTAACCATTAAGTCCATTCTCTAAGTCTGTGCATCTGTTTTGTAAATAAGTTCATTTGTATCAAGTCTTCTTAGATTCCACATTTAAGCAATGTCATAAGATATTTCTCCTTCTCTGTCTGACTTACTTCACTAAGTATGGGGATCTCTAGGTCCATCCATGTTGTGTAGCAGCCTCCTTCTCTTCCTCCTTTCTCTGTGCCCTTGACTTGTTTACACAAGGTCAGTTTTCTCATATAATGTACCACATCCTGCATTTGCCTCTTCATTTCCATGTGCTATTATTTAACTGTTTCTGTGTATCAAAATGCATTTCTGAATTGGATAGTGTCAGTTTTCTGTTATATTAATATCCTCTTTGAGCAGAGATGAATGAGCTAAAAGGATTTATTGGGATGAAGATAAGCTTTTATTTTCTCCCTCAGAGAAGCAGTGCTGAATTTTAATGCCAGCTTCTCCACTTAATTGTTGTATAAATCCATTCTTGCATATGTTTTAACTTCTCCAAGTTAGTTTTGTTATCAATAATTTTATGGAGTTGCTCTGAGGGTTAAAGGAAGAGGATCTGTAAAGGACCTAATCCAGTGGCAAGCACACAGAAGAGACACTGTTGTCAGGCTAGCGTAATCTCCTCAGTTCTGTCTCGTCACAACAAAGATTTGAAGTGACGGACATTAAACCCTTGGTGCCTCACAGCTCTTGGACAGACTGTGCTATAGCTCTTAGACAGATCAGTTTTACAGCTCCGTGTTACAGCTCAGTTTTGTTTAGAAAAAAGCAGGAAAATACGTCCTTGAGGCGTGAGGGAATGCCAACCCAAAGACACAAAGAGAAGAGAGAGCTCCAGCCCTCTGGCTCTTCTTTTTATATGTTTTTTCCTCCTCCCTGGGCCTGCCTGATGTAAACTGGGCTAGCCAGGAGTGCTGTTTGTTCTGTCCTCACTCCGGTCCTCGGACCTTCCTTTGTTCTATTTTCGCAGACTTTTCCCTTCCTTGTCTTTTATCCAACGCCATTTTGGACTTCTGTTTCCTATTCTACCTAACGCTGTGAAAGGAGACTTTCTAGATAGTTATTTTAGTATCCAACTAGCTTATTTATGGTCAGAATCTCCTGAAGGATGGGCTGCTTCATGAAGTTATAAAGGCTTGGTTTAATTCCCAGATTTCAAAAGATAAGTATCTTACTAATTATGGAAACAACAGCTGGCTACATTTTTTGTTGTTGCTCAGTTGCTCAGTTGTATCCAATGCTTTGTGATCCCACGGACTGTAGCAAGACAGGCTTCCCTGTCCTTCACTGTCTCCCAGAGTATTTTGCTCAGACTCATGTCCATTGCATCGATGATGCCATCTAGCCATCTCATCTTCTGTTGCCCCCCTTCTCCTCCTGCCCTCATTCCTTCCCAGCATCAGGGGCTTTTCCAATGAGTCAACTCTTTGTATCATGTGGCCAAAGTATTGGAGCTTCAGCTTAAGTGTCAGTCCTTCCAATGAATATTCAGGATTGATTTCCTTTAGGATTGACTGGTTGGATCTCAAGACTCTACTTTAGCACTACAGTTCGAAAGCATCAATTCTTCAGCACTCAGCCTTTCTTTACGGTCCAATTCTCATATCTGTGCATGGCTACTGGAAAAACCATAGCTTGGACTATATTCACCTTTGTCTTGGATAAGTCTAAATTATACAGATAGTCATTTAAAATAAACCCAACTTAAAACCCAGTTCCAATAAAAAGAGTAGCTATTTACATTAGTCTTGACAAGATGGTCTAGCTCAAAAGGTCCAATAGTGTTGATCTGCAGGTGAAAGAAATAATTCATGAATTAAATTATGTCTTTTAACCCTTCCCTACTGCTGAAGGCAAAAGGTACCCAGGCTAAGGAACCTATAGCCAGTCTTCCCTGGGTCAGTACAATGGCCTTGGAGTCTTCAGTCTAGGGTTCAGTCTATTGAGGGGGTTTCTTACAATCTGTAAGTTGGGCTGTTGCTGCTGCTGTATTTCTTCTCTTGGCTTGGGGCATGTTGACAGCAATGCTTCATCACTAAAGGCTACCCATTTCTTTCCCTCCATTTCACTTGGAAAGCATGAGAGAGGGAGCTTTGATTGCATGAGTCATTCTGCTATTCTCTTGGCTTGATGATAATAACATTCTTATTACAAACATCACAAAAAGTAATCCGTCTGTCCTCAATGTGCTAGAAATTAGGGTGATGGTTCTCAGAATCATCTGGACACTAGTTACAAATGTGTTATCTATGGGCGCATTTTCAGACTTAGTAAATCAAAATCCCTGGAAGTAGAACCCAAGAATTTGCATGTTAACATGCATACTACAGCTAGAGAATGTATGAGATAGTCTGGGACAAAATCTCCCAGAGGTGATGAACTCGAGCCAGAGTTACATGGTTATGAAATGGAGAAACTGATACTTTAATCCAGGACTCCTGGACTTAAAGCCTATGCCCATTGACCTCTGCCACATTTCTAATTGCCAAGGACTGGCATGTAAGTCTCACTAAAGCATTCCAATCAACCATGTGTACCATTTAGCTTATTCATGAACCTGTCTGTCTTCAATGGTCTTCTGAGGTGGCTCATAGTGGTAAAGAATCCACCTGGCAAGCAGGAGACATGGGTTCGATCCCTGGGTTGGGAAGACCCCCTGGAGAAGAAAACGGTAACCCACTCCAGTATTCTTACCTAGGAAAACCCATGGACAGAGGAGCCTGGTGGGCTACAATCTATGGAATTGCAAGAATCAGACACAACTTAGTGACTAAACAATAACAACCATCTTGAATGCCTTAAGATGCTGCATCTTTCCAATGCCCATTCCTTTCCAGAAACAGATTTTTCAAGAGTGGGGTTTCAGTCATTCATTCCCTTTATCACTAGTGATGCCTTTATTTATAATCCAACCCCCTTAACCCCTTCCCCCCTACTGGCCAGTTTTCCTCTTTATCCTTCTTTAAAAAAAAAAAAAAAGATTTTTTTTGATGTGGACCATTTTCAAAGTCTTTATTGAATTATTACAATATTGCTTCTGTTTTATGTTTTGGCTTTTTTGGCCAAAGTGTGTGTGGATCTTAGCTCCTCAGCCAGGGATAAATCCCACACCTTCTTCACTGGAAGGCAAAGTCTTAATCCCTGGACCACCAGGGAAGTAAGTACCTGTCTTCCTTAAGTGAAGAAATTTCCCAAATCAAATTCTGGCAAGTTTAACATACAAACTGACAAGGCAATGCACAGCCTTGGTATCTGAAAAAAATTTATAGAATTTCTTTTAGATTATTTGTGCTTACTAACAGCAGCTCTTCCATGTGTATGATATGGGAAGTGGTAACCATGATTCTGATCATAAGTCTGTCCCTGATTTAATGACAGTAAGATGGAAAAGCTATGGTGCATCCCCCCCCCCCCATCCAAAAGTATCTACGCTAATAGAAAGGGTTGAAAAACAAAAAGAAACAAAGAACAGGAGAGCCATGTTCAAATACTGCACACATTCTGAGCATAAAAGTTATGTCATCTTTACAAATAGTAGAATATGTCAAGGAAAGTGTTATTAAAGTTATTAAGTCGTGTCTGACTCCTTGCAACCCCATGGACTATAGTCCTCTAGGCTCCCCTGTCCATGGAATTTCCCAGGCAAGAACACCGGAGTGGGTTGCCATTTCCTACTCCAGGGGATCTTCCCCACCCAGGGATCAAACCCATGGCTCCTTGCATTGGCAGGTAGATTTTTAACCTCTGAAGCACCAGGGAAGCCCTAAGTAAAGGTTCAGCTATGACATTTAAAAATTTTCCACATTCATAGAGCCAAACAGAAAAATAGCACAGAGCAGTAGCTTAGAGCCTGGATTCTGTAGCAAACTACCAGCTCAAATCCTGGCTCTGTGATCATGTACTAGTTTTTTAACAGCATGTGAATAATTTTCCTCATCCAAAAAAATGAGGTCGTTATAGTGTCAACTTATAAATGTAAGTATTAAGTGAATTCATATTCACAAAATTCTTGGAACAGTGCCTGGCACTTAGTAAATTCTTATTAAAACAAATGCTATTTTATTTATTATTTGCCAAACAGCAGGTACTTTTTAAATTTAAGTATAGTAGATAAATAATGATTTGTTAGTTTCAGGTGTACATATATATATTTATTTTCAGATTCTTTTTCATTATGGGTTGCTGCTAAGTCACTTCAGTCGTGTCCGACTCTGTGTGACCCCATAGACGGTAGCCCACCAGGCTCCCCCGTCCCTGGGATTCTCCAGGCAAGAACACTGGAGTGGGTTGCCATTTCCTTCTCCAATGCATGAAAGTGAGAAGTGAAAGTGAAGTCGCTCAGTCGTGTCCGACTCAGCGACCCCATGGACTGCAGCCCACCAGGCTCCTCCGTCCATGGGATTTTCCAGGCAAGAGTACTGGAGTGGGGTGCCATTATTATAAGGTATTTAATACAGTTCTCTGTGCTATACAGTCAGTCTCTGTTGTTTATCTATTTTAGATAGTAGTCTGTACCTGTTAATCCAAATTCCAAATTTATCATCCTCATTTCATTCCTCTTTGGTAACTGTTTGTTTTCTATGGCTGTTATTTCTGTTTTCTAAATTATTTGTATCATTCTTTTTAGATTCCTTATATAAAAGTCAGACAGGACTTAATGACTAAACAACAGCAACAAACAACAACAAAACATTTACTTGCAACATTTTACATCATTTACAATGATAAAATCTTCCTCTATATTGTAATGTCAGTGATGTAGAAGTGTCTGAGTAGAGAATTTATTATCCATGTAGAAACTTTATATATTATGGGAATAATGTTCTTATGAAGGAGGAACACTTGTTTCCTTGTCCATAAACTAAGTGCTAATATTCCACATCATTAACCTTACTCAAAACATACCACAGGTATCTTCAATGAGGAATTTTATCTACTGTTTGTCTAGCACACATGAGCTCAATACCTCATTGCTTTTCACTTGTGAACATGTTGTGATTTATTGCTCTATGTCACCCATCTATTAAGCATGTCACTAGATAAGCTTCCTCTGTAAATAGACAGTAAGATTCTGAAGGCCGAGAGCAGTATCTTCTATTTACATACTGCAATGAAATCTCCCTCATGAGTTCACACTAAAGCACCAAGTCCCTCTAGTCCTGAACTTGTTTTTGAGTTTCACAAGGTTCTTTTGTGTTCAATGTCATATAGTTTAACTATCAATTATAAAGTTGTCTCAAGTTGAACATACATAACGTCTGACAGGTATCTCAAACTCTATCTAGCCAACAAACCCAAAGTAACCTTTAAAAATCAAATCTGTGGGAGACTTACCTGGTGGTCCAGTGGTTAAGAAAGGCTTCCAATACAAGGGTGGGGGGTTCAATCGCTGGTTGGAGAACCAAGATCCCACAGACAGTCAGGCCCGCAGATAGCAACGACTGAGCCCGCGCTACAGCTAGAGTGAAGCCCACATGGAAAGTCCTGTCATGAGGCAAGGAAGATCCTGATGCAGAAACTGGGACTCTTCAAAACCAAAAATAAATATTTTTAAAAAAATCCACGCTGTACCTCTACAATTTTTTCTCTCTTAATAGCAGAAAATTTTCACCTATAACTTCTCTCTCACTCACTCACTCACTTTAGTTGTTCTCGTGTCTGACTCTTTGTGACCCCATGGACTACAGCATGCCAGGCCTCCCTGTCCATCACCAACTCCCAGAGTTTACTCAAAACTCATGTCCATTGAGTCGGTGATGCCCTCCAACCATCTCATCCTCTGTCATTCCCTTCTCCTCTCGCCTTCAATCTTTCCCAGCATCAGGCTCTTTTCCAATGAGTCAGCTCTTCGCATGAGGTGGGCAAAGTATTGGAGTTTCACCTTCAACATCAGTCCTTCCAATGAATACCCAGGATTGATCTCCTTTAAGATGGACTGGTTGGATCTCCTTGCAGTCCAAGGGACTCTCAAGAGTCTTCTCCAGCACCACAGTTCAAAAGCATCAATTCTTTCGGTGCTCCAACTCTCACATCCATACATGACCATTGGAAAAACCATAGCCTTGACTAGATGGACCTTTACTGTTAAAGTAATGTCTCTACTTTTTACTATGCTGATAGGTTGGTCAGAACTTTTCTCCCAAGGAGTAATCATCTTTTAATTTCATGGCTGCAATCAACATCTGCAGTGATTTTGGAGCCCCAAAAAATAAAGTCTCGCACTGATTCCATTGTTTCCCCATCTATTTGCCATGAAGTGATGGGACCGGATGCCATGATCTTCGTTTTCTGAATGTTGAGCTTTAAGCCAACTTTTTCACTCTCCTCTTTCACTTTCATCAAGAGGCTCTTTAGTTCTTCTTCATTTTCTGCCATAAGGATGGTGTCATCTGCATAAATGAGGTTATTGATATTTCTCCCAGCAATCTTGATTCCAGCTTGTGCTTCTTCCAGCCCAGTGTTTCTCATGATGTACTATGCATATAAGTTAGATAAGCAGGGTGACAATATACAGACTTGACGTCCTCCTTTTCTGATTTGGAACCAGTCTGTTGTTCTATGTCCAGTTCTAACTGTTGCTTCCTGACCTGCATACAGGTTTCTCAAGAGGCAGGTCAGGTGGTCTGGTATTCCCATCTCTTTCAGAATTTTCCACAGTTTATTGTGATACACACAGTCAAAGGCTTTGGCATAGTCAATAAAGAAGAAATTGATGTTTTTCTGGAACTCTCTTGCTTTTTCCATGATTCAGAGGATGTTGGCAATTTGATCTCTGGTTCCTCTGCCTTTTCTAAAACGAGCTTGAACATCTGGAAGTTCACGGTTCACATATTGCTGAAGCCTGGCTTGGAGAATTCTGAGCATTACTTTACTAGTGTGTGAGATGAGTGCAATTGTGCAGGAGTTTGAGCATTTTTTGGCCTTGCTTTTCTTAGGAATTGGAATGAAAACTGACCTTTTCCAGTCCTGTGGCCACTGCTGAGTTTTCCAAATTTGTTGGAATATTGAGTGCAGCAGCACTTTCACAGCATCATCTTTCAGGATTTGAAATAGCTCCACTGGAATTCCATCACCCCCACTAGCTTTGTTCGTAAGGCCCACTTGACGTCACATTCCAAGATGTCTGGCTCTAGTTGAATGATCACACCATCATGATTATCTGGGTCGTGATCTTTTTTGTACAGTTCTGTGTATTCTTGCCACCTCTTCTTAATATCTTCTGCTTCTGTTTGGTCCATACCCTTTCTGTCCTTAATTGAGCCCATCTTTGTAGGAAATGTTCCCTTGGTATTTCTAATTTTCTTGAAGAGATCTCTAGTCTTTCCCATTCTGTTGTTTTTCTCTATTTCTTTGCATTGATCACTGAGGAAGGCTTTCTTCTCTCTCCTTGCTATTCTTTGGAAATATAAACTTCTCTCTAATCAAGTTCTATTAAAAAATTCTGCCTTCACAAATTTCTCATATCTGTCATTTCCTTTTAAACTCCACCAACCCTAACCACATTCAGGTCACAATTCTGTCATTAGACCACTGCAATAGCCTCCCCAAAAGATTGTACTGAATTGAATTTCTTATTAGTAGAACCCATCCTTTGTATTGATATTTGTACTGCTAAGTTTCTAAACATCAATATAATCACATTCATTAATGTTAGTTAGAAACTTAGGGATAAGCAACAAAGGGTGGCCTAGCAGAAAAGGAAGAAACCTGATCTCTAAATCCCACCCCAGACATGCCCCAGTGCTGGCCCAGTATAGCTCACAAACATGCTACAAAATAACCACACTTTTCCAACTCCAGCACAAGATCTGCACTTACACAGTGGATACAAACTAACCACAGGGGGGTCTCCAACTCTGCACACGTGCCCTTGGTACACAGCTGTGTCCCCAACACAAGTGACTTTAAGCAACCAGGAGCCCATTCAGTCAGTTCAGTCGCTCAGTCGTCTCCGACTCTTTGTGACTCCATGAATTGCAGCACGCCAGGCCTCCCTGTCCATCACCAGCTCCTGGAGCTCACTCAAACTCATGTCCATCGAGTCAGCGATGCCATCCAGCCATCTCATCTTCTGTTGTCCCCTTCTCCTCCTGCCCCCAATCCCTCCCAGCATCAGGGTCATTTCCAATGAGTCAACTCTTTGCATGAGGTGGCCAAAGTATTGGAGTTTCAGCCTCAGATCAGTTCTTCCAATGAACACCCAGGACTGATCTCCTTTAGGATGGACAGGTTGGAGGGCTCATAAATATTCTATACATACATACATACATCTGATTATAACAGTCTGAATTACGGGAAAGACATGGGCAATAGAGCCTGTTGTTAAATAACTTACA
Source organism: Cephalophus harveyi (assembly GCA_006410635.1). Classification (NCBI taxonomy): domain Eukaryota; kingdom Metazoa; phylum Chordata; class Mammalia; order Artiodactyla; family Bovidae; genus Cephalophus; species Cephalophus harveyi. The sequence goes on along the minus strand of SJYT01013183.1, from coordinate 116,063 downwards.
ACTGTCAATCAAACTGTCAGTCCACGCCCACCTAAATGAATATGTAAAAGCCCTGTTTTAAAAATTGCCATACCTGATCATTCCGGTGCTAGTGACTCTGTTGGCTTGGCCCACCTCTCCCTTGAGGTGCTCTTTGTCTTCTTCCCTTAATAAACTTGTTTTTGCCATAGGTAAGACCTCAGATTCTTCTGAGGAATCTGAAGAACCAAGAATGGAGGTGAGGGTCTTCTTTGACCTCCCCCTACTCAGTAACAATTCAGTCAAAATAATGTATACCAAATAATTTCTTGCTATGGCATTCAAGGCTACTTGTGAACCTTGGTTTCAACCTGGTTGGCTAGCTTTTTGAGGTTAGAAGTATGTCTCCTTGAAACTAGGATAGAGCTATAACTCTCCCTCACCCCAGCGTTTATATAGATACATTAGTTTTTCAATTTTATTTATTTTAATTGGAGGATAATTACTTTACAATATTGTGATGTAAATTCATCCGCATGAATTGGCCATAGGCATACATATGTCCCCTCCCTCCTGAACCCCCCACCACCTCCACCACCACCCTCCCCCTGCCATCCCTCCAGGTTGTCACAGAACACTTACTGTGGGTTCCCCATGTCATACATCAAACTCGCACTGGCTATTTATTTAACATATGGTAATGTATAGGTTTCATTGCTAGTCTTTCAAATCATCCCACTTTCTCCTTCCCTCACTGAGTCCAAATGTCTGTCTTTATATCTGTGTCTCCTTTGCTGCCTTACACGTAGAATCATCAGTAGCACTTTTCTGGATTCCATATATATGCATTAATATATGATAGTTGTCTTTCTCTTTCTGACAGTCTATATAATAGGCTCTAGGTTTATCCACCTCATTAGAACTGACTCAAATGGTGTTCCTTTTTATAGCTGAGTAATATTCCATTGTGTATATGTACCACAACTTCCTTATCCATTCATCTACCAATGGACATCTAGATTGCTTCCATTTCCCATTTTAAGTAGCATTGCAAGAAATATTGTGGTACATGTGTCTTCTTCAAGTCCATTTCCTTAGAGTATATGCCCAGTAGTGGGATTGCTGGGGGCTATGGTAGTTTTAGAACTACTAAAACTAGAATTGGAAATGGTCAAATAGGAGATGGCAAGAGTAAACATAGACATTTTAGGAATCAGTGAACTAAAGTAGACTGGAATGGGTGAATTTAATTCAGATGACCATTATATCTAATACTGTGGGCAATAATCCCTTAAAAAAAAAATGGAGTAGCCCTCATAGTCAACAAAAGAATCCAAAATGCAGTACTCAGATGCAATCTCAAAAATGACAATAATCTCTGTTCGTTTCCAAGGCAAACCACTAAATATCACAGTAATCCAAGTCTATGTTCCAACCACTAATACTGAAGAAGCTGAATTTGAATGGTTCTATGAAGACCTACTTGGAGAATCCCATGGAGGGAGGAGCCTGGTAGGCTACAGTCCATGGCGTCGCAAAGAGTCAGACACAACTGAGCAATGTCACTTTCACTTTCACTATGAAGACCTACAAGACCTTCTCAAACACCCCAAAAGATGTCCTTCTCATCACAGGCGACTGGAATGGAAAAGTAGGAAGTCAAGAGATACCTGGAGAAACAGACAAATTTGGCCTTGGAGTACAAAATGAAGCAGGGAAAAGGCTAATAGAGTTTTCCCAAGAGAATGCACTGGTCATAGAAAACACCCTCTTCCAACAACACAAGAGACCACTCTACACATGGACATCACCAGATGGTCAATACCGAAATCAGATTGATTATATTCTTTGTAGCCAAAGGTGGAAAAGCTCTATACAATCAGCAAAAACAAGACTGGGAGCTGACTGTGGCTCAGATCATGTACTGCTTATTGCCAAATTCAGATTTAAATTGGTTCCAAGGAAGAATTAAGAGGTTAAACCATGATTAGAACTGAAATCTATCTAACTCCACCGCCCAATAATACATCCATATACTATATTATACTAACATACATTGGTGTGTTTGAAACAGATGACAATGATAATAATAAGCCATTTGTTGAGGAATTAATAAGACACTGTGATAAATACTCTATATGCATTATTTCATTCAATCCTGACAACATCCATATGATTATTTTCCTTTTCACATACAAAAAAGCTAAAAACCAGAGATCATATGATACAAGGACATACAGTTATTAAGAGTTTGAGAAGAGCTTCACAAGGATATTATGTCTGACTCCAAAAGCTGAAGATAAGTATAACTCCTACAATGCCTATATAGAAAAAAGAGTTTACAAAATATCAAGGAAAGGTATTCTAAGTAGTAAGAACCATATAGCCAAGAACATGAGTGAGAAACTAGAAAGTACATACAAGAAGTGAGTAATTCAGTATCAGCTCTGTGTGAGAGATAAGGGCACCCAAGAGCCACAAATAAACTCTATTGATCTGTCCTGTCCAATACAGTAGCCACTAGTCATGCTTGGCAACAGAGCATTAGAAATGTAACTAGTCCAAATTGAGACATGCTACAAATGTAAAATACATGCTAGACTTCAAAGATTTAAAAGAAAGTGAATAACTCACTAGTATTTTATATGTAATTATATATTGAAATTTCAATTACGTAGAAGCTTTATACAGTCAGCAAAAACAAGACTGGGAGCTGACTGTGGTTCAGATCATGAACTGCTTATTGCCAAATTCAGATTTAAATTGGAGAAAGTAGGGAAAACCACTAGACCATTCAGGTATGATCTAAATCAAATCCCTTATGTTTATACAGTGGAAGTGACAAATAGATTCAAGGGATTAGATCTGATAGACAGAGTGCCTGAAGAACTATGGATGGAGGTTCATGACATTGTACAGGAGGCAGTGATCAAGACCATCTCCAAGAAAAAGAAATGCAAAAAAGCAAAATGGTTGTCTGAGGCAGCATTACAAATAGCTGAGAAAAGAAGAGAAGCTAAAGGCAAAGGAGAAAAGGAAAGACACACCCATCTGAATGCAGAGTTCCAAAGAATAGCAAGGAAAAATAAGAAAGCCTTCCTCAGTTATCAGTACAAAGAAATAGAGGAAAACAAAAGAATGGGAAAGACTAGAGATCTCTTCAAAAAAGTTAGAGAACATTTCATGCAAAGATGGGCTTGATTAAGGACAGAAATGGTATGGACCTAACAGAAGCAGAAGATATTAAGAAGAGGTGGCAAGAATATACAGAAAAACTATACAAAAGAGATATTCATGACCCAGATAGATAATCATGATGGTGTGATCACTCACCTAGAGCCAGACATCTTGGAATGTGAAGTCAAGTGGGCCTTAGGAAGCATCACAACAAACAAAGCTAGTGGAGGTGATGGAATTCCAGTTGAGCCATTTCAAATCCTGAAAGATGATGCTGTGAAAGTGCTGCACTTAATATGCCAACAAATTTGGAAAACTCAGCAGTGGCCACAGGACTGGAAAAGGTCAGTTTTTATTCTAATCCCTAAGAAAGGCAATGCCAAAGAATGTTCAAACTACCACACAATTGCACCCATCTCATCCACTAGCAAATTAATCCTCAAAGTTCTGCAAGCCAGGCTTCAACAGTATGTGAACCATGAACTTCCAGATGTTTAAACTGGATTTAAAAATGCAGAGAAACCAGAGATCAAATTGCCAACATCCACTGGATCATCAAAAAAGCAAGAGAGTTCCAGAAAAACATCTACTTCTGCTTTATTGACTATACCAAAGTCTTTGACTGTGTGGATCACAACAAACTGTGGAAAAGTCTTCAAGAGATGGAAACACCAGACCACCTGACCTGCCTACTGAGAAACCTGTATGCGAGTCAAGAAGCAACAGCTAGAATCGGACATGGAACAATGGACTGGTTCCAAATTAGGAAAGGAATGTGTTTAAGCTGTATATTATCACCCTGCTTACTTAACTTATATGCAGAGTACATCATGCGAAATGCCAGGCTGGATGAAGCACAAGCTGGAATCAAGATTGCTGGGAGAAATATCAATAACCTCAGATATGCAGATGACACCACCCTTATGGCAGAAAGTGAAGAAGAACTTAAGAGCCTCTTGATGAAAGTGAAAAAGCGGAGTGAAAAACCTGGCTTAAAACTCAACATTCAGAAAACTAAGATCATGGCATCTGGTCCCATCACTTCATGGCAAGTAGATGGGAAAACAATGCAACAGACTTCATTTGGGGGTGCTCCAAAATCACTGTAGATGGTGACTGATCTGATGCCGGGAAAGACTGAAGGCAGGAGGAGAAGAGGACGACAGAGGATGAGATGGTTGGATGCCATCATGACTGGATGGACATGAGTTTGGGTAAGCTCCAGGAGTTGGTGATGGACAGGGGAGCCTAGCGTGCTGCAGTCCATGGGGTTGTAAACAGTTGGAAACAACTGAGCGATGGACCTGAACTGAATGATGGTTTTAGTCCTAGTTTTTTTTTTTTTTTTAAGGAATCTCCATGCTGTTCTCCACAGTAGTTGTATCAGTTTGCATTCCCACCAACAGTGTAAGAGGGTTCCCCTTTCTCCACACGCTCCAGAATTTATTGTCTAGATTTTTTTGACGATGGTCTTTCTGACCAGTTTGAGATGATACCTCATTGTGGTTTTGATTTGCATTTCTCTAATAACAGTGCTGCCTTAGTTTTGATGTACCAAAATCATTAACATAACTCTCCTACACCTGGATGCCGCCCACACTCACTGTGTGTGTCTCAGCGCCTCCTCACCAAGACAGAGACCTCCATGCCACGTTAGCACCATATCATGATCTTTTGGGTAACCAGCAGCACAGAAGGTCAGTTGTGGACAATTAGCTGACTTGCTTTAGATTGGAAAAGAAGATTGGAAAGGAAGATTGGAGATTGGAAAGGAAGCCCTGATTTACTTCTAATATTCCTCTGATAGATTTGACAGGCCTCCAAAATTGCATGGGACCTGTAGTGATAAAACGTGACTCGAACAAAAAAACATGCTGTTACTGCTCTCCCCACCCCGCCCCATTCATAGCTTCGGTATTATCATAAGCATTGTATCAATACAAGTCTGGAAACCAAAGCGGTACAGTGAGAAGCCAAAATTCCCACAGCAGCCGCATCTCCGACCTGTCAGGGCGCCCTCTCAAGTCTCGCGAGAGCAAGACAGGCGCCGGGTTTTCCGTGGTTCTCGCGAGAACGAAGGACTTCAGCTCGTAGCGTCTCCGGGGCAACAGCAATGGCGTCCGCGGTGTCTGAGCGGCTCTTCTCGCTGGAGCTACTGGTAGACTGGGTATGCCTTGAAGCCGGGCTGCCGCAGCCACCCGTGGCTGCGGAAGAGGAGCGAAAGGAGGAGGGAGAGGAAGCATCGCCGCCGCGGCCCTCGCGCAGCCTGTGCCCCGCGGTGGCCTTCCGCCTGCTGGACTTCCCCACGCTGCTGATTTACCCTCCCGCCGGCCCCGCCGCCCCCGCCCAGGAATCTCGGCCTGGCCTGGTTAGCTTCCGTCGCGGCAAGTCCTGTCTCTTCCGCCTGCAGCCCGCCACCCTGCACCGCCTGCTCCTTCGGACCCCGCTTTACACCTTGCTGCTGCAGCTGCCCCCGGGGCACCCGACCCCTTCCCCGCAGCTCCTGGGGGCCTGCAGCATCTCTCTGGCCGCGGCGGTCCACAAGGTCCTGGGGTCCGCCGCCCCCGGCAGCTCCCAGAGTCATCGGGGAAGTTTCCCGCTGTGTAACCAAGACGGGGAGCGGATTGGGGACATTGCCCTGGGCTACCGCCTGAGTGATCTGGGAAGCAGCTTCTTGGGCCATCTGGAGCGGCCAGTCGCTTCTACAGGAGGTGGAGTGGAGGGTATGGAGGTGCAGAAGCCAGCGGAGGTCAGCCCCCAAACCTGGCCGGAAAACCAGCAGCTGCAGCAGCCAGACTCAGAGCCAAGCCCAGGAGATGCTGATAAGCCTCTGGTGGATGTAAAAATCTCAAGGGCAGGGAAAGATTTGAAGGGAAGAGCTTTCCATAGCAAGGCTGACTCTGATTACACGGATTCTATGGAAAATGGCAAAACAAACTCCGTTATGTGTTCAAAGGGTAGCATTGAAAGGAGTGTTAGCCCCCCAAATCAGGAAGGCACAGAGGTGGAACTTGAAAGTAACATAATTTGCCCTCCTCCTCTGTATTACACTCATTTGACTCAAGAAAAGACACCCCCTAAACAGGGTAAAATTACCATTGAGCCTCAAATGAATACACCTGAGGAATGGGATGATGGTACTTTAATGAAAGAAAACGTTGTAAATCCCTCAACACATACTAATGCTCCAGAACATACAAATTCTGCAACAGATGAGAGTTGTCCAGTGCTTATAAATCCTGCACGCGTTCAGGATACAGGAGCAAGTAATCAAACTACAGACCATCCTCCAACTGAACAAAATAGAATTAATACTATAAGGCAACTGCCTTTGTTAAATGCTTTATTGGTTGAGTTGTCCTTGTTATACAACCAACCCATGGCAAGCCCTACTCACATACATCCTCACTTAGCCTGGTTATATAGAACTGAGGATAAGAAGTCACGAGAATCTTCGGTGAAGGCCACCTGTAAATCTGAATCTAAAAAGGATAAGCTTTCTGTGGGGGAAAATGAGAAGTCAGTGAGTCTTCAGTATAAAAAGAACCAAACGGAAAACCTTAAGAAAGGTAAATATTTTGAAAAGAAAGGTGGTGCCCCCCAAAAAAGAGTTTCAAGGGGAAAACTACTTTATGGCTTAACAAACACACTTAAACTACGTTTAAAACAAACAAATCCTGATATGTTAGTAGAATATGAAAAGAGAGAACAGTCTAGAAAAATGCAAACACAAATGTTAGGTGCAAAACTCAGAATTCCATCATCCAAAGTTAAGATACTAAGTTTTGCTGAACTGTATCAGAAGCCACATGAACTGCCTCAAGATAAGTGTTTAGAATCAGATGCATCTTTCGCTGAAAATAGCAATACCTCAAAGCAAATTAGCGTAGTTGTTGATGATCCTAGCACAACCAAAGAAACTAAACTGAAATGTGCAACTGAAAAGACAGTTGACTGTGATGATAATAGAAGCAATAATGGTTTTGGGGGAGAAATTTTGAGTCCTGCAAATTCTGTTGTCTCAGAAAGGTTTATTTGTACAAATATTTTGGAAGGAAAAGTGAAAGTCCAAAGTCCAGGTGTTTTCCAGCAGGTTGCAGTAGTTGACAGAATTGTAGTAGATAAAGAAATAGATGACAAGCAAGTCAAAATCACTGGTGATGACATTCTAACTGCTGATATCAATGAAAAGAATCCAAGTACAAGTAGTTGCTCTGAAAGCATCTCAGAACTAAAGTATTCAGATGACTTCACCAGTCCTTGCAGTTCTGAAGACACCAGCAGAATTTTACGAGCTTGTGATAGCAGTCCAGGGACAGAAAATCCAAAACACAGTCAATGTACAAGCAAATCCAGTGAAACAAGATTGTCCACAAGGAAAAACAGCAGTGAAAACAGTTCTATTCTTAGCCCACCTTTTTCAGCTGGATCTCCAGTACTCTCATATAAAAGATTTCCTGTTTCCAAGACTCAAGATAACAGTTTGGAGGAAGCATCTTCCAGTGATTTCTCTTCATCACACTGGACTGAAGAAAAAGAAAACCAGAGAGACCAAAACAGTGTGCATAATTCTAAAGTTCTAAAGCAGGATTGTGACATCTCTGCTAAACCTAAAACAAGAAGAGGTTGCAAGTCCTCAGAAAAAAGCCGGTCACCTCAGACATCTCAAGTGAGTTCTTACCTGCCTTCTAATCTGTCGGAACTAGAACTTAATGTCCTGGATATCAGTACCTTAGATCACTTTGAAGAAGACAGTGATGACCTTGGTTCACTAAACATTTTCAAGCAATGCAAAGATATTTGTGAATTAGTAATAAACAAACTTCCAGGATATACAGTGTAAAAATATGTGCTTTTAAATAATATTTAATTTGTTTTATAACCTATGTGTACTGTTAGTGAAACAATTTTAATAGCTGTATATAATTTTTAGTACATAAATTTATGTGAATAATTCTTTTTCAGAATATAAGTGTTTGTCATTCCTTTGGGGTCTAAGTAAGATTCTGCTACTAAATCTGACAAGATTGATCATGAGATGATCTTATAAGTAAGATTTAAGTTGTTTAATCTTATAAAAATAAAAGTATTTTTCTAAACTGCCCCTATTAAAGTATCCTAAAGCTGACTTCATTCACACCATTGAAAACAGAAGGCTAGTTAACAAAGACATCTTCAAATTTTAATGGGAATAAATCGTTTAATGGATAGAGAAGACTTACGATATGAGACGCAGAAAGGTACAAAAGAATTTAGGGTATAGCTACTGCAGTTATAAGGGGTTAGTTAATGTTTTATTTAGACATGAATTCTTCCAGGAACTGTACACATTCCATATTTCTAATAGGTGAAATCCTTTTTAAATGCTGTCATAGTGCTCTGTGTGTTTTTTTAAACCACAATTTGTGTGGCTACTTGATTAATGTTTATCTTATGCTAGACTTAAGTTCTGTGATTGAAGGGACCATGTCTGTTTTGAGCAACAATATGGTCTTAGTGTCTGGCACAGTCTCTGGCATATGGCTGGGGTGCAATAAAAGCATTTGTTGAACAAATAAGTGATGGCCGTACACTTAACATACCTAACGAGAGGGATTAGAATTAAGCAGTAAAACAAGCAGAAACCTAAAAAATACCCTTCTTGGGTACTGCTTATTTAACTATAGTATTTTCGTTTTGCTGAAACACCTTTTGGTGTTCTCTGAAGTATTTGGAGAAGGGAGCTAAAAAAGGTGTCTTCCTATACAGTTTATTGCATAGAAAGTCAGTTTATTGTTATTTCAGCTTGTTCAAGTTATTTTTAATGTATGATAGTTTATTTCTATGAAATCTAGTGATCATTTCTTTATAATTTCTTCCATTGGTTTTATATTTAGATCTTATTCTGTGTGCAGATATTTACATGTGTTTTCTTCTGTGTTATATTTAAATTTTATACTTAATTTTTAATAGAGCTAATACTTTTGGATATATAAGGTGAGGCCCTAATTTTCCGAAGTAATTAAATAATTATGTAGGTATTATCTTGACTGATCATAATAATAGAATTTAGTCAGATGGTGAGATGAGACTATATTTTAAGGAGCAATATGAATAAAGAATAATGATGGGAATGAACACAGTGTTACAATGTACACATAGGACTGAGAAGACATTATGTTATCTTGATTAAAATGGTAGTGTCACACTACAGAGTGGTAGAAGAAAAATTTGTTGAGTAAGAAAAAGTCCCAGATTGTAGGAGCTTCAAATGTCAAGCATAGTCATACAGTCCTAAGCAGTAAAAACAGTATTTTAATGTTTAAGTTGAACACCAGTAAGTAGTCATGACATTTTGAATATTTGAAATTATTGAAATAAATTTTTAGAAGTCCAGACATTATACCAGTGAAAATTTTGGAGTATGAAATGTTTTTAATGGCTATGATCTTACTTTTTTGGTAAATAAAAAACATATAGTGTTTCATGTCACAAAATCAAGCTAATTTACTGCTAGATGCTGTAGCTGGCTATTCAGATGACATCAGTTTGGCCTGTAAATTGTTAGCAAGTTTTCATTATCATGGAGGAAACAGAAAATATAAGCAATATTAGAACAATCAGAGAAATAATTCTTTAAAAACTATTTGTGAGTAAATCATTGGGTATGATGAGAATGGGTAAGGAAAATGATGAATTCAGCATATTTAAGGTACAACAAAAACTAAAGAACTTTAAATTACAAAATTGAGCAGCTAAATAAGCTTCTCTCTGAGTTATTCCATGAACACCAATTTCTAGAATTGTGGAGGTGGTGGTTTTTCTAGCTTAATTCTAATGAAATACCTGTTTCATGTATTTAGTACTTCCTGTTTGAATCCTATATTCAAATTGTACTTCATGTTTTAATTCTAAAACCTGTAAACTTAGTACTTTAAGAATGCCATAATAGATGCTACTCCTGAAGCCTTAATTATCTCCTTAAATTACTTAAAATCATTGAAACATGAAATAGTTATTTTAGATTAAAAATGAGAAGAGAAGGATCCAGGAAGTCTTGGCTCACAAACTGTCATTCTGTACAAGGATCCAGATATTTTAATCCAAATTAAAACATATATAGCCTGAAGGATGGCTATATCTCTCGGTCCAAGGACAGTTTATGATTAGGCAAATATAAATATTATGTATCTAATAGATGTAAATATTATTTATCTTACTTAGATGTTGCTTTGTTATGAGATTTCTTTGCCTTGCCAACAACACAATGTGATAATTAAAACCTTGTTTTTTTTAAATGGATAGTCTTTACCTGATAGTCCTGAACTTTTAGGGTCATAAATAGGGAAGAGTATCACTTAACTGTAAAACTGAGCTGCTGCAATCTAGCTTTTCTGAGCAGCTTAGGTAACTAAACTGCTGTGTTAAGGCTACCTCTCTGTAATATTAAGAGGCAACTGTCAACAATGACAAGTTCTTTGAACTGTTACTAAAGCAGATTCGAAGAGGACTGTGCAGATGCATACGTCCAATTTTTTTTTTTCTAGAGTCATCTGCATGCTATTCATGACATTTCTAGATACAAAGAACAGTGATACTGAACTCTTATGCACTTGTGGCTCTGTTGAGAGCCACCTGTTCACATCTTGATTAAATTAATTTTTCTGCCTGTACAAGCAGTGCATTTATTATGCAATCACACTTAGGAACCAAATTTTATTTGTTACAAACATACAGGTCAAGACTATCAATTTAAAAAAAACAAGGTTTTGGTTATCACATTGTGGTGTTGGCAAGGCAAAAAAATTCATAACAAAGCAACATCTAAATAAGATAAATAATATTTATATCTGTCTATTAGATACATAATATTTATATTTGCCTAGTCATAAACTGTCCTTGGACCTAGAGATACAGCCATCTTTTGGGCTATTTATGTTTTAATTTGGATTTAAAATATCTGGATCCTTGTACAGAATGACAGTTTGTGAGCCAAGACTTGCTGGATCCTTCTCATTTCTAACCTAAAACAATATGAGGGTAATTTACTTGGTCAAGGACCAAAACATTTTTAGTGTTTTTCTCCAGAGATCTAATTGTCATGCCCAGAAATATTAGACTTCAGAATGAGCTTTTTTAGGTTGGAGTGCCAAGCCATATTATTAGAAATATTTTCTTATTTTTCAAATATTTCTTATATCTCTGTTATACAAGTAATATGTATATCAATTCTAGAAAAAAATAGAAAATTCAGATAAGAAAAAATTTTCTTTGCTTAAAAATTGTGTACTAAGGGAAGGTTATGGTCCTTTCCTTTCAAAAATCCCACTGAAATGAGAGAAGAGATATAAAAATAAGAGTTAGCCCGTAGTAGTCCCAGAGAATAAGGAAAATGCTGGTGGTGGACAAGATACTTGGAGGAACTTCCAGAAGAGACAAAGCAGATGGAATTAGGTTGCTGAAAAATGGGCTAGAAATCTATTCTTCAACATAGCTCAGGGAGGTGCTGCTGGAGAGATGAGAAGATGATGTTTTCTAACAAAGCCCAGGGATAAACAATCAAATTCAGTGAGCAAACCTTAAGAAGGAGCAGGTTATGGGATGCAGGGGGTAGAAACCGAACACAGTGGTGGAGAAGCTGGAGCTGGGCTAAAAGTTATCTACTAGAAGATATCTACTAGAAGAGATAGCTACTAGAAAAGGTGTTGGGGCCAAAGAGAAAAAATATTTTTGCTTTGGATCGTAAAACATGTTAGCAATGTCTTTCTGAATTTTATTGGAAAGACCACTAATCCTAGTGGCAAATTAAAGTGTTAAAGCCCTGGTCTTGGGGAGACAGGTGGATGGATGGTGATTACATCTTTGATCATGTTATGTATTTTTTTTTGAGATTATTTCTTCATTATAAGATTAGTTGGGGGGTTGAATCAAATAACATTTATCTAGCATATGTAACAGTGAATCACTCTGGACTGTTGGTGTATTTAATAGTACAGAAAATGCACCATGTATCTGTATTCTTGCCCTTCAGGGGATACATTTTCAATAAAATCTCAGTCAGGAAGTCAGCTCTTCCATCCAAAGGTTAAAACAAACGTTCCATTTGACTTTGTAACTGAGTAGGAGAACCCTTGGCAACAGGAATCCATAGAAAGTTTTGGGCTTTAATAAAGAATGTTTGTGTTTATCCAGCATCAGGCCAGGGTGGGAGATCAGACAAGCTGAAAGCAGCTGAAGGCCATAAGGTAGAAAGAAGGCATGTGCAAGGGAACCGGTCCACAAATCACTAAATGAGTCAGTTATTACAGGTTCAGAAACCTATACTTGCCAACTTGACTATTCAGGATACTTTTTTTATTCATTTATTTTTTGTTTTGTTTTCTTCTTGGTTTTAACATAGTTCTCTTCAAACTATATTGTAGTTGAGCCATAAGAACAAAAGGATCTTGTAGTTGAGCCATAAGAGCAATAGGAATTGGATTTGGCTATGGCTCATAATTGAGCTGAAACCGTAACGGAGGAGCAGTAAACCCCCAGGGTCTACATAGTGAAAGACAGAAAAAAGATCCAACCCCTCTTCTGTTCAGAGATTTATCCTTCAGCTCTTCTCCCCAAGAAACCTTGGAGGGTTTTGCTTTTTGTTTCATTAAGGGAAGCTGCTCAGTTTCAAAGTTTCACACCCAACAGTGGTTTGGAGGACTGTATTTCCTTAATTGTGATTTTGATGTTAATGCTGAGGAGGGAATTGGGACGGAATTTGGATTCAGAATGACATAAATAATGGATTGCCTTATATGTGGAAGAGCCTGTTGTCAGCAGTATAGGTCTGAAAATCATTGCTTGCATATCCAGAATTCTTAAGGGTATTTCCATGTACTTTGGACAGTATTTGTTAACCTAAGGGAGATCTTTCTAATCTTCTGGAAAGGTTCAAGGCATGAATGCTGGCATTGTGTCAGCAAAGTTCTCCATATCCTTGACTCCCTCGATAGTGGCCAGAAGCCAGGTGTTTAGGGAGGCACATATTTTCTTTTCAGATGGCACTGCCTTACATTCTAGCGCACCTTTTCTGCATCTATGATTTCTCGCTACTCTCTTGCTACTTCAGTGATCACAGCGTGAGCTCATACTGTCAGCATCTAAGAATCTATGAGAGATTTCACTCAAAGAACAGCCTTTTCACTGGAAAATAGGATTGCTGGGAGAAACCGAGTATTTTGGTCTCCGTTATTGTCATTAATTTAATCCTAATGCTTCCTGACACTGATTAGCACCTTATAGCTGGTGAAGGACTTCCACTGTCTCACTTGATCTTTACAAGCACCCCATGACTTATTAGTATAGATGAGAAAACGGAAGCTGTTTTTCACATTCATTGCCTTTCTCACTTTCTAGAAAAACCAAAACACTGTTGGTCTAAATCTCAGGAAGTTAATGTTTCTTCAATACTTCTATCATTTCCAGAATCAGAGTGGATAGCAATTATCTATACAATTCCAATTTGAAACATTATAAAGCTGTCTTGTATTTTAGGCCTCCTTATTATTTTTATGTATTTTAATTTTATCTTCTAACTTAACTATTTTTACTAAACTAGAGGTATGCTCTACTGCATCAACAAAGAAGTACCCATCTCTATGCTGAGAATATGATTATACTGAATCCTGGTGTGGTATTAAAAAGTAGCTGAAGGACTTCCCGGTGGCCCAGTGGTTTGGACGCCATGCTTTCACTGTAGGGGTCATGGATTTGATCCCTGGTCAGGGAGCTGAGATCCCACATGCTGCAGCCTCCCTGAAATAAAAATAAAAAGCAGCTGAAATTTTAGACAAGTCAGAAAAGAAAGCTTGAATACATAGGAATGTGGAGCCAGAAAATACTCTGGAAATCATTTAGTTCAGTTCCTTCACTTTATAAATAAGGACTGTGGCCCTGAATAATGAAGTTTGTTAGTTTCTTACCCCCTCTTTCCATTAGAAAATGCCACCTCATGTGTTAAACTGGGATCATTGCAAACCCAGTCTGTGTGTCTGGCAGGCTTTCTATAACATTCATATTAAAAACACTAACCAAAAATAAATGACTTAGAGATGTGAGAATCATACTCTTTGCCACAGGGAAGGCATTTGTGTTTGGGATCAGACCTGTTGGAGTCCTGGCTTCACCACTTACCTGTTAACCTTGGCAAGTCTCTCTCGAGCTCAATTTTCACAGTTATGAGATGGAGAAATGAATCATCATGGTGAAAGTCCAATGTGACTTTTAAAATAATATTCACAACCTTTCTACTACTACTGTATAGGTCAAGCCCAGGTAGGGAATGTGTACCAGAAGAGGTGATTCTGATGGTGAGATACAACAATCTCAGTCTTCCTGATGCATGGGTACCACCTGCTGCTGCTGCTACGTCACTTCAGTCGTGTCTGACTCTGTGTGACCCCATAGACGGCAGCCCACCAGGCTCCCTCGTCCCTGGGATTCTCCAGGCAAGAACACTGGAGTGGGTTGCCATTTCCTTCTCCAATGCATGAAAGTGAAAAGCAAAAGGGAAGTCGCTCAGTCGTGTCCGACTCTTAGCGACCCCATGGACTGCAGCCCACCAGGCTCCTCCGTCCATGGGATTTGCCAGGCAAGAGTACTGGAGTGGGGTGCCATTGCCTTCTCCAGGGTACCACCTACTTTTGCCAAAAACTGGAAGACTGACACCTGAGTCCTTCTAACTAAAGAGATCATGAACTGCTGGCCTCCCGAACTGAACTGCTCATCTCCACGTCAGTTCCAGTGCTCTACTTCTCCCTCCTTAATGAACTTTGCCATTGAAACCCCTCCTTCCATTCCAGGCCCCATTGCCTGGTCGTCAACTAGATGTGAGGAACCCAGTTAAGTTACAGAAAAGAAGATAGATTCTTGACAGCTATAGAGTAGCAACAGGTATGGCTCATCAGAAACAGAATACATCAGAGGAGCTGTCTCATGCACTTCTACACCCTGAAACATGTAAATGAATTGCCATGAGTTAGTGGGTGGGTGACCTAAGGAATGCTCCAACCATACTTGATATCCCCCTAAAGAGGAGGGGCTCAGAAAAGTGTTCGTAGGGCTGGTTGCACAGAAATGCAGCCTGTGCAGTTGTGTAAACCCTGTACTCGGGAGAGCCTCACACTGGGTGTGATGCTCTGCTGTTGTCACCTTGAAATTCTTCATTACTTTCCCTCTGAGCTTGGGTTTTTGAGTGAAGTCTAATGGGACAACAGTACATCCACACTAGTGGGGGAGATGTGTGCCACGTGTGTGTCCAGTCTTGTTTCTTCCCATCCTATTCACATACAGCTTTCATAGACAACTAGCTTCTACTCAGGGCCCCACTAAGAAAAGCACAGCTCACGGTTTAAAGTTCTGTTATCACTGTCTTGAAATTCTTAACCATTTTATCTTTGAATTTGTGTTGTGTAAACACGCAAGTGGGCCCTAGGAAGCATCACTATGAACAAAGCTAGTGGAAGTGATGGAATTCCAGCTGAGCCATTTCAAATCCTAAAAGATGATGACTGTGGCTCAGATCATGAACTCCTTATTGCCAAATTCAGACTCAAATTGAAGAAAGTAGGGAAAACCACTAGACCATTCAGGTATGACCTAAATCAAATCCCTTATGATTATACAGTGGAAGTGAGGAATAGATTTAAGGGCCTAGATCTGATAGATAGAGTGCCTGAAGAACTATGGAATGAGGTTCGTGACATTGTACGGGAGACAGGGATCAAGA
>SJYT01013183.1:85391-99912 GCA_006410635.1 Cephalophus harveyi | reverse complement strand
TGTTGGAGAAGACTCTTGAGAGTCCCTTGGACTGCAAGGAGATCCAACCAGTCCATTCTGAAGGAGATCAACCCTGGGATTTCTTTGGAAGGAATGATGCTAAAGCTGAAACTCCAGTACTTTGGCCACCTCATGCGCAGAGTTGACTCATTGGAAAAGACTCTGATGCTGGGAGGGATTGGGGGCAGGAGAAGAAGGGGACGACCGAGGATGAGATGGCTGGATGGCATCACTGACTCTATGGACGTGAGTCTGAGTGAACTCCGGGAGATGGTGATGGACAGGGAGGCCTGGCATGCTGCGATTCATGGGGTCGCAAAGAGTCGGACACGACTGAGCGACTGAACTGAACTGAACTGAAAAGATGATGCTGTGAAAGTGCTACACTCAATATGCCAGCAAATTTGGAAAACTCAGCAGTGGCCACAGGACTGGAAAAGGGACAGTTTTCATTCCAATCCCCAAAAAAGGCAATGCCAAAGAATGCTCAAACTTCTGCACAATTGCCCTCATCTCACACACTAGTAAAGTAATGCTCAAAATTCTCCAAGCCTGGCTTCAGCAATACGTGAACCGTGAACTTCCAGATATTCAAGCTGGTTTTAGAAAAGGCAGAGGAACCAGAGATCAAATTGTCAACATCCACTGGATCATAGAAAAAGCAAAGGAATTCCAGAAAAACATCTGCTTCTCTGACTATGCTAAAGCCTTTGACTGTGTGGATCACCACAAACTGTGGAAAATTCTGAAAGAGATGGAAATATCAGACCACCTTACCTGCTTCCTGAGAAACCTGTATGCAGTTCAGGAAGCAACAGTTGGAACCAGACATGAAACAACAGACTGGTTCCAAATTCGGAAAGGGGTGTGTCAAGGTTGTATACTGTCACTTTGCTTTAACTTGTATGCAGAGTCAAAGTGAAGTGAAGTCGCTCAGTTGTGTCTGACTCTTTGCAACCCCATGGACATCAGGCTCCCATGTCCATGGGATTTTCTAGGCAAGAGTACTGGAGTGGGTTGCCATTTCTTTCTCCAGGAAATCTTCCCGACCAAGGGATTGAAGCCAGGTCTCCCACATTGTAGACAGACACTTTACTCTCTGAGCCACAAGGGAAGTCCAAATGCAGAGTATATCATGTGAAATGCCAGGCTGAATGAAGCATAAGCTGGAATCAAGATGACCGAGAGAAATATCAATAACCTCAGATATGCAGATGACACCACCCTTATGGCAGAAATTGAAGAGGAACTAAAAAGCCTCCTGATGAGGATGAAAGAGGAGAGTGAAAAAGCTGGCTTGAACCTCAGCATTCAAAAAACTTCAGTATCATTTTTCTAGATTCTGTATATATGTGTTAGAATACAGTATTTCTCTTTCTCTTTCTAACTCACTTCACTCGGTATAATAGGCTCTAGGTTCATCCATCTCATCAAAAAACTAAGATCATGGCATCCAGTCCCATCACTTCATGGCAAATAGATGGGGAAACAATGGAATCAGTGGCAGGCTTTATTTTCTTGGGCTCCAAAATCACTGTGGACAGTGACTGCAGCCATGAAATTAAAAGATGCTTGCTCCTTGGAAGAAAAGCTATGACAAACCTAGCAGCATATTAAAAAGCAGAGACATTACTTTGACAACAAACATCTGTTATAGTCAAAGCTATGGTTTTTCCAGTAGTCATGTGTGGATGTAAGAGATGGACTGTAAAGAAGGATGAGAGCTGAAGAATTGATGCTTTTGAACTGTGGTGTTGGAGAAGACTCTTGAGAGTCCCTTGGACTGCAAGGAGATCCAACCAGTCCATCCTAAAGGAAATCAGTCCTGAATATTCATTGGAAGGACTGATGCTGAAGCTGAAGCTCTAAACTACGGCCACTTGATGTGAAGGGCTGACTCATTGGAAAAGACCCTGATGCTGGGACCTTGATGCAGGAGAAGGGGGCAACAGAGGATTAGTTGATTGGATGGCATCACCAACTCAATGGAAATGAGTTTGAGCAAACTCTGGGAGGTAGTGAAGGACAGAGAAACCTGGCATGGTGCAGTCCATGAGGTCGCAAAGAGACAAGGTTGAGCGACTAAACAAAAACAACAACAAAAATACCAATTCAAGTCTGATGGGACAATGTAGCGTGCGCCTGAGTAAACAGGTACAACATGCATATTTATCTCTTTGCTGCCTGTTTGCATACAGTGTTCATGAAATCCAAGGGCACAGAATTCCAGGGACTCACAGCGTGTGGTAGCTCAGTGCAACTCGGCCTAGCACAGGTGAGTACATTCCATCTACACCTGGGCATTCCTAGAGGCCGGGCTCTCTGTGGGTGCCAGAACTGGTTTCACATGCAGAAAGAAGGCAGTGCTATTCCTAAAAGTATGAATGACTGAGGAACTCCATCATATTTTGACTGGCTTGTGTTACTTCCCTATGTTAGTCAACCACTGACATTCAAAATGGTAATACAGGAGAAAAGAGAGCAGCCTAGGGTTCCTTGTCCTTCCAGCTCTTCCTTAGTCATCAGGAAGCTGATGGTAGAGGGTGTTAGTGGGATGTGCAGGCATCAAGAAGTGGAACAGAAGAGTTAGTTTAGTTGAGACCACATTTCCACTATCTGCATACCAGATAAATATTACATGTTACATAAATATTACAAGATGCCAACTGTGTAATTTTGATTTCCACCCACAAGTAAATATTCTATTCATACTTAAAACTGACATTTCACAATGTAAACATGAACAGTCAAAATTAGGTTAAAGATTTTAATTTTTCTTTACATTGAAATACATTGAACAGTGAGACAGCATTCTAAAATGATTCCTCAATGACTTATGCCCTTGTACAATCCTCCCTTAGCAAGCTGGCAGGACCTGAAGTTTGCTTCTAACTAATAGACTATGGCAGACGTGAAAGAGTTTGGCAGAGGTAATTAAAGCCCCTAATTAGTTAACTTGAAAGACTCAGTAAATCAAAGTGACATTATCCTAGGTGGGCCATACCTAATCAGGCAAGCCCTTTAAAAGCATATAGAAGTGAGACTTTTCTTCTGCTGACCTTGAAGAAATGAGCACCATGGGTCCTGCAGCTGGAGAAAAAATTCTGCCAACAACAGCATGAGCTTGAAAGTGGACTCCAAGCCTCAGATGAGATCTGAGCCCTGGCCAACACCAAGACCGAAGCCTGTGAGACCCTGGGCAGAGAACCCAGCTACACATTCCTGGACTCTTGACCCATAAAGACTATGGGACACCACATGGGTGTTGCTAGAAGTTGCTAAGTTTGGGGGTAATTTGTTATGCAGCCATAGGAAGTTAGTGCAAATAGCCAATAAAAGCACCATGACGAGTTGAGAGAAAGACCTTGGAAGAAAGGAAAAAGGTTTAGATTTTAGGCACTCCCTATTTTTGAATAGGTCCTGCATTTTTCCTTTTCACTGAGCCCTCCAGATTCTGTAGCTGGCACTGGCTGTTACTCCAAGCTTAGTGAGGCACATCCAAGGACTGACAGCCTTTCTGCTTGGCTATCCAGTGCGTACGGGCTTTGGCACAGCTTTTCTGGCATGGGTGTTGTGTACCATACTTGTGAATACGGGGCGGGGGGCTGGTTACACGTTTCCTCTGTAGAATCGGAACACCGTCTTTAAATTTTTAATTTTCCAGTCTGAACTCAAATGCCTACATTTCACACTAATGATAAATTTGGCTTCTGAAACTTTTATATAAAATTACTCATAGCAATTCTGTGGGGGTAGAACTAATGTAATTCTGCAAACAATATTTTTATTGCATAACAAAATGATTGAACAATACATAACCATTTAGGAACTGTGTCCTATTTATTCTCGACAGTTAATTTCTACAGTTTTTTTTTTTTTTAAAGGACTGACTTTCTCCATAAGGCTTTTTTAGCACTCGTTGCAGGCTTCTGCAGTAGTACTATTTCCTAAAAATGGTTAGTTTTGTGGATGTTCTGGGTATATATGTGTGTAACCACTTTGACCCACTTCCCTGGTTTGGAGAACAAATATAATGATTCTCCTATTCTATTCCAGTAGATAGTGCCAGCTCCAGGTATTTGTGTTAACAGGAAATTCAACATCAAACTTTAATGAACTGCCATCTCAAAGGACCAAGGTCCTGAGAAGCTTACTTCATCTTACTTAAGTAAGACCTCTCCTGCTTACAAATGCCAGACCAACCTGCTAAGTGACGCTGGTTTTCAACTGTTGTGATTTCTGTTTCTGTGGATAAGTGTGGTGTCTGAAGACCGGTCCCCTCCCTGGTCTTGACTCCAGCACAGTTTGTGAGGATGCAAGTTGCTTTGGTTTTTGTTCATGAGTTCAAATGCAAAGAGTGGCTGGATCTGGACTTGTCTTAAAGCCTTTCCTCCTGATGATCACTCTGTACAGAGCAAAGACCACTAGGACAGGTGCTTACTTGCCTTGTCTGCTTTGGGGTCTTTTCCTCCCAGAGAGTTTTGACTGAAACTAGCCTAAGACATCAGAGTTCCTAATTATTTCAAACATCTAAAGGGAAGGAGTCTCGCATGGACTGGATTCTGCTCTTCTCTGAAGCCTACGGAACCCCACACAAATCTATTCTCAGTTTCCATCAAGTCACAAAAATGATTTGATTCCTAAAGCCCGTGATTGCATGTGTGTGTGTGTTAGTCCCTCAGTCATCTCCAGCTTTTTGCTATCCTATGGACTGTACCTCACCAGGCTCCTCTGATCATGGGATTCTCCAGGCAAGAATACTGGAGTGGGTTGCCATTTCCTTTTCCACGAGATCTTCCCAGACCAGGGATTGAGCTAGTGTCTTCCACATTGATTGGCAGATTCTTTACCATCTGAGCCACCAGGGAAGCCCCAGAGAGACCTCTGATGTTGTGAGCAGAGTCCAAGAACACTTCTGGAGAGTGTTCTATGTCCTGTTTTGGAAAAGCAGTTGGCAGTGCTGGCTTAAAATAATAAGGAAAACTCACTTTCCCTGTGCCAGGCACCTCCTACACCTGTATGTCTTGAGAATGTCTTATTCAGTTTTGTTTTCCTCCCTCATCCTTAGCAAGGAGCCTACTGCAGCCCCTTTCACAGAGTATACAATTAATGGATGCTGGTGGAGTTTACAGTTCAGTACAGTCACTCAGTCGTGTCCAACTCTTTGCGACCCCATGAATCACAGCACGCCAGGCCTCCCTGTCCCTCACCAGCTCCCGGAGTTCACCCAACTCGTGTGCATCAAGTCAGTGATGCCATCCAGCCATCTCATCCTCTGTCATCCCCTTCTCCTCCTGCCCCCAATCCCTCCCAGCATCAGGGTCTTTTCCAACGAGTCAACTCTTCGCATGAGGTGGCCAGAGTATTGGAGTTTCAGCCTCAGCATCAGTCCTTCCAGTGAACACCGAGGACTGGTCTTCTTCAGAATGGACTGGTTGGATCTCCTTTCAGTCCAAGGGAATCTCAAGAGTCTTCTCCAGCACCACAGTTCAGAAGCGTCAATTCTTCGGTGCTCAGCTTTCTTCACAGTCCGTCTCTCACATCCATACATGACCACTGGAAAAACCATAGCCTTGACTAGACAGACATTTGTTGGCAAAGTAATGCCTCTGCTTTTGACTATGCTGTCTAGGTTGGTCATAACTTTCCTTCCAAGGAGTAAATGTCTTTTAATTTCATGGCTGCAGTCACCTCCGAAGAATTGATGCTTTTGAACTGTGGTATTGGAGAAGACTCTTGAGAGTCCCTTGGACTGCAAGGAGATCCAACCAGTCCATTCTGAAGGAGATCAACCCGGGATTTCCTTGGAAGGAATGATGCTAAAGCTGAAACTCCAGTACTTTGGCCACCTCATGCAAAGAGTTGACTCACTGGAAAAGACTCTGATGCTGGGAGGGATTGGGGGCAGGAGAAGAAGGGGACGACAGAGGATGAGATGGCTGGATGGCATCACGGACTCGATGGATGTGAGTCTGAGTGAACTCCGGGAGTTGGTGATGGACAGGGGGGCCTGGTGTGCTGCGATTCATGGGGTTGCAAAGAGTTGGACACGACTGAGTGACTGAACTGAACTGAACTGTTGTTCCATGTCCAGTTCTAGCTGTTGCTTCCTGACCTGCATATAGGTTTCTCAAGAGGCAGGTCAGGTGGTCTGGTATTCCCACCTCTTGAAGAATTCTCTGCAGTTTATTGTGATCCACGCAGTCAAAGGCTTTGGTATAGTTAATAAAGCAGAAATAGATGTTTTTTTGGAACTGTCTTGCTATTTTGATGATCCAGTGGATGTTGGCAATTTGATCTCTGGTTCCTCTGCCTTTCCTAAAACCAGCTTGAACATCTGGAAGTTCACAGTTCACATATTGCTGAAGCCTGGCTGGGATAATTTTGAGCATTACTTTACTAGTATGTGAGATGAGTGCAATTGTGCAGTAGTTTGAGCATTCGATGGCATTGCCTTTCTTTGGAATTGGAATGAAAACTGACCTTTTCCAGTCCTGTGGCCACTGCTGAGTTTTCCAAATTTACTGGCATATTGAGTGTAGCACTTTCACAGCATCATCTTTTAGGATTTGATATAGCTCAACTGGAATTCCATCACCTCCACTAGCTTAGTTCACAGTGATGCTTTCTAAGGCCCACTTGACTTCACATTCCAAGATGTCTGGCTCTAGGTGAGTGATCACACCATCGTGATTATCTGGGTCGTGAAGATCTTTTATGTACAGTTCTTCTGTGTATTCTTGCCATCTCTTCTTAATATCTTCTGCTTCTGTTAGGTCCATACCATTTCTGTCCTTTATTGTGCCCTTGTTTGCATGAAATATTCCCTTAGTGTCTCTAATTTTCTTGAAGAGATCTCTAGTCTTTCCCATTCTGTTGTTTTCCTCTATTTCTTTGCATTGATCGATGAGGAAGGCTTTCTTACCTTGCTATTCTTTGGAACTCTGCATTCAGATGCTTATATCTTTCCTTTTCTCCTTTGCTTTTCACTTCTTTTCTTTTCACAGCTATTTGTAAGGCCTCCCCAGACAGCCATTTTGGTTTTTTGCATTTCTTTTCTGTGGGATGATCTTGATCCCTGTCTCCTGTACAATGTCACGAACCTCCGTCCATAGTTCATCAGGTACTCTATCAGATCTAGTCCCTTAAATCTATTTCTTATTTCCACTGTATAGTCATAAGGGGTTTGATTTAGGTCATACCTGAATGGTCTAGTAGTTTTCCCTTCTTTCTTCAACTTAAGCCTGAATTTGGCAGTAAGGAGTTCATGATCTGTGCCACAGTCAGCTCCCTGTCTTGGTTTTGCTGACTGTATAGAGCTTCTCCATCTTTGGCTGCAAAAAATATAATCGATCTGATTTTGGTGTTGACCATCTGGTGATGTCCATGTGTAGAGTCTTCTCTTGTTTTGTTGGAAGAGAGTGTTTGCTATGACCAGTGTGTTCTCTTGGCAAAACTCTATTAGACTTTGCCCTGCTTCATTCCATATTCCAAGGCCAAATTTGCCTGTTACTCCAGGTGTTTCTTGACTTCCTACTTTTGCATTCCAGTCCCCTGTAATGAAAAGGACATCTTTTTGGGGTGCTAGTTCTAAAAGGTCTTGTAGGAGTTCATAGAAGCATTCAACTTCAGCTTCTTCAGCATTACTGTTTGGGGAATAGGCTTGGATCACCATGATATTGAATGGCTTGCCTTGGAAATGAACAGAGATCATTCTGTCGTTTTTTAGATTGCATCCAAGTACTGCATTTTGGACTCTTTTGCTGACCATGATGGCTACTCCATTTCTTCTAAAGGATTCCTGCAGCTGCTTTCACAAAGTATACATTTAATGGATGCTGGTGGAGTTGAATAGAAACAATAATTAAAACTAGCCATCTATTCTTGGGGGTTCCCAGGTGGCGCTAGTTGTAAACAACACGTCTGCCAATGCAGGAAAGGAAACAGCGGGTTCGGTCTCTGGGTGGGGAAAATCCTCTGGAGGAAATGGCAACCCAGTTTTCAATGCCAGTTTTCTTGCCTGGAGAATCCCATGGACAGAAGAGCCTGATGGGTTATAGTTCATGGGGTCACAAAGAGTCAGACATGGCTAAAGGGACTTATCACATAGCACACTATCTATTCATAGTTTACAAATTAGGGTCTTCTATACTCTGCCTCACCGCTTAGCTAAGAGCTCTGCCACGCAGAAATCTGGGTGCTGGGGCTCTGGGAATTGTGACCCATAAAACTAAGCTCATCCCCTTTGATCCTAAAGAATAAATCAAGATCGAAACTCTTCCATTATTCCGCCATCTAATTCATTTGGCTGATGATCCTTAGGTCCACTTGGGTTAAGAATGAGATGACCGCAGACCAGGGAGATACCCTGCACCTCCTTGATGTCACTTTTGTTCTTCAAATTTACTCTCAGGTTATGCAAGCCGACTCCCCAGAATTCCCGGTGCACTTGTGTAGCGGATGTTTTTCTGGCTGACAACTATTCCAACATATGGCACCTCCTAAGAAGCACCAGAAGACTGAAATATTCTGATCTCCAGGCTTCGACTGCAGTTCTTGAAATAGCTTGGTTATAAAGCTCACAACAAATAACACTTCCTTTGACACTCAGAGTGTGAGGAAGAGCTAGACTGCAGTGTGTATTTAGACCACTTTGTACCTGAATTTAAATTTTTAACGTTCTCTTTAGAGGCAAGCAGTTTCACCGTACGCATGTTAAAAAACAGCAATGCAAATGAATGTGTTTGGTCTCCAGTCTGTGGGCCCATTCACTTGTTTTTATTGTGTAGCATTTTAAAGATTGAGAATAATTATGACAAGAGTCCTGTGTAAACCTCACCCAGGTTTAACCCCATGCTGGCATTATGCCATGCTTTCTCTCTCTCTCTCATAAACAAACACTCAGCTACCTCTGAAAGCCTCTTGTGTGTCCTGTCCCACTCCTTTGCCCTCCCTTCCGAAGACTAACTGTCACTCTAGGTTACTGTAGACTCTTCCCATTCTCATCAGGGAGGGCATGTAGATTGTTTCCAGATTTTTTTTTTGTTACCAATAATGCAGTAATTAACGTTCTTATCCCTGTGTGCCCATGTGCTCAAATTTCCTTAGGATTTTGTACCTGGAATCGGAATTGCAGGTGCTATGGTGTATGCGTCTTCAACACTGCCAAATCACTCTCCAAAGTAGTTGAACAAAATAACTGTGCTGCCGGCAGCGTATGAGAGCTCCTCTTTCTTCATATTCTATCACAAAACTCAGCAGAGACTCAACATTTTAATGTAGCTGCTCTGTTTAACTATTGTAGCTTTACAGTAAGTATTGATATCCAGCAAGGCAACTTCCCTCCCTTCTGTTTTTGTGTTGTCTAAGCCAACAGTTTTCAGACTTTTTGAGCCCTTTACACTCTTAGAAATTGAGTACTCCGAAGAGCTTTTGTTTATGTGGATTATTTCTATCAATATTTACTCACAATCGAAAATGAGAGGGTTTTTTTTTTTTTTGAGGTGGACCATTTTAAAGTCTTTATTGAGTTTGTTACAGTATTACTTCTGTTTTATGTTTTGATTTTTTTGATCACGAGGCATGTGAGATCTTAGCTCCCCAATAGGGCTCGAACCTGAACCCCCTACATCGGAAGGTGAAGTCTCAACCACTAGACCACCAGAGAAGTCCCAAAAGTGCAAAGGTTTTTAAATGTGTAGTTACGAATCCATTTAAAAGTGACACTAGTAAACCTACTACATGTGAGCGTCAATAACACTTTTCATAAAAAAAATAACTAATATTCCAAAACAAGAAGATCAGGATGGCACTGTTTTATATTTCTGCAGTTTCTTTAATGTCTGGTTTAATTCCCATAGCTGCTACTGCGTTCAGTCTGTTGTGATATTAACTATCATGTTGCCTCTGGACAATTCCAGAGTGAGGGAATAGAGTGAAATTGGCAAATAATGTCTCAGTATTATTATAAAAATAATTTTGATCTCTTAGACCACCCCCCCACCCCAACACCCACGTAAAAAAATAACTAATATTCCAAAACAAGAAGATCAGGATGGCACTGTTTTATATTTCTGCAGTTTCTTTAATGTCTGGTTCAATTCCCATAGCTGCTACTGCGTTCAGTCTGTTGTGATATTAACTATCATGTCGCCTCTGGACAATTCCAGAGTGAGGGAATAGAGTGAAAATGGCAAATAATGTCTCAGTATTATTATAAAAATAATTTTGATCTCTTAGGCCACCCCCCCCCCGACCCCAACACCCACAAGGGTCTCAAGGATCCCCCAGAGTCCTTGGGTCCATCCTTTGAAAAGGTTGTTCTGAGCTATTCTTGGTTCTTTTACTCCCATGAGTTTTAGGATCAGCTTATGAAGTTCCACAAAGTCGGCAGGTGTGTGAAATTTATAGATAAATTTGCAAGAACTGGCGTATATATCGTACTATGTGTGTGTTTTTTTCTCAGTCATGTTCAACTCTTTGTGGCCCCATGGACTGTAGCCCACCAGACTCCTCTGTCCATGGAATTTTCCAGGCAAGAACACTGGAGTAGGTAGCCATTCCCTTCTCCAGAGGATCTTCTTGACCCAGAGATCAAACCCGTCTCTGATGTCTCCTGCGTTGGCAGGCAGATTCTCTACCACTACACCATTCATAATTTATTATTATCCTATAACTTTAAGCCCTAAATTATCCTATAAATTATCCTATAACTAAATTATCCTAAATTATCCTATAACTAAATTATCCTATAACTTTAAGCCCTGTTGAGTGTCCTTCAATCACATTTTAACATTTTCTTGTCAGATCTTATATTTATACACTGTGCTTTAATTAAGTAATTTATGTGTTTGCTGCTATTTTGAATGGACCATTTCAAATGTGTTTTTGAAATTGGCTGGTTGCTGGCATATAATCAGAATCACGTTGATTTTTGCACATTGATGTTGATTCCAGCAACCTTCCTAAACTCTTCTTTTTTCCTACGATCTGTCCATAGATTTTCTTGACATTTCTATGTAGGTGATCTCATTGTCTAGGAATAACAGTTTCGAAACTCTTATGTCTCTATATTTTTAGGTGGAGAAGGATAAGGGCTACATTATGTTGGTAAGGACCTCTTCTTGTCCAATGTTGTCAAGAGCTGATCTGAACAGCCAGGTGACAAGATGGTCAATTAAAACAAAATAAAATTATAGTAACAGTCAGGCCTTACTGGCAATATAAGCAAGAGTCTGGAGGCTGCTTCCATCAGTGGTTGTTTTTCAGCTATATTCCTTGTGCTGTACAGAACATCCTTGTAGCCGATCTCACACTCAGTAGTTTGTGCCTCCCACTCTGCACCCCTATCTTGTCCCTCCCCACCCCCTCTCCCCTCTGGCAACCACTAGTTTAAACCAATCTTCTTTTTAGGCTCCTTTCACTCTGCATCTAAAGCCTAAAATTTCCAGCTCTTACCCCTGCCTGTCTTTTCAGTCCGTCCCAAATTTTCCAGGCATCTCATCTCTCCATTGCTTCCAGTACCACCTAGACAGTGATGACATTGGGATTTTAATCTCCAGTTCCAGTCCCAGAAGAGTATCCCCAATTTAACAGGTACAAAATGTAACCTGATTTCTACCTGCAACACAGTTCCGGTATTTCTGTGTTGCTCTTTCTAAGCCTGCACCGTAGCATCCGCCCGCCAGCTCTCTCTGCCGGCTCTACTGACTTTGCAGACAAACTGAATTTGGGGTCCTTCAGGAGCTGCACCAGAGGAGATGGGCCGGTGGGAGGAGAGGGTCGTTGGGATCCCGGGTCACTCCTCTGCAGTCGTGGCTCCCACTCTGCCCTCTCTGAGTGCCAGGGTCTTTTCAGCTGCGGATGCTGGTGGCTTGTTCCTTGTGGCACCAGGGCCCGCACCATCGCCGTGGTCCCCTTGAACTCGGCCAGTCTTCCTAAGTACTTCTTTCATTCAGCTTTCCTCAGTCATCCTGTTTGAGCGCCGAGATGCTGACTGCTGGGACTGCTCAGCATTAGTCACCACCGCCTCTCTGGCTGCTTCAGACAGAAAACCTCCATCTCCTCCTCCCATCTGCCCCCACTGCCCTCCCCACCCCTCCCGGCCTGCGGATGCTGCTTCCTGCACACACCCTGAAATGAGCCACTTCTCTCCCCGCAACTGAGTAGCAGCCTCTTCCCAATCTCCCCATTTATACTTTTGCTTCTTTCGATCTATTCACTGCAAAATCTTTTCAAAACATAAGCTACATATTTCTTCACTGCTTAAACCTCACTAATGGTGGTGTCTTAGATTTTGCGTTAAATCCAAGTTCCTCCTCACAGGCCCACAAGGTCTTGCATGATTGGACCTCTGCATGCCTCACTGGACCCATCACACATGGCCGCTGGCTGGCACACTATGCTCCCAGCACACTGTCCTCCCAGTTGTTCCCTGAATTCAGCAAGCTCATCCACACCGCAAGACCTTTGCTTCTCCTTTTCTTTGTAAAGGAAACTCAGGATCCCCTCCATAGAAAACAATTACTCTGCTCTACATATATGCCTTTAAAAATTTTTATTGGAGTATAGTTATCAATGTTGCATTAGTTTTGGGTGTACAGCAAAGTGTATCAGTTATGCATATACATGTATCCACTCTTTCTTAGATTCTATTTGCATACAGGTCATTATAGAGTATTGAGTTCCCTGTGCTATACAGTAGGTGCTTCTTAGTTACCTATTTTATATATAGTATTGTGTGTATGCAAAGAAATCAATGCATATAAATCACTGATCACTGCAAAGAAATAGAGGAAAACAATAGAATGGAAAAGACTAGAGATCTCTTCAAGAAAATTAGAGATACCAAGGGAACATTTCATGCAAAGATGGGCAAAATAAAGCACAGAAATGGTAGGGACCTAACAGAAGCAGAAGATATTAAGAAGAGGTGTCAAGAATACACAGAACCGTACAAAAAATATCTCAGTGAACCAGATAATCATGATGGTGTGATCACCCACCTAGAGCAAGACATCCTGGAATGCAAAGTGGGACTTAGGAAGCATCACTGTGAACAAAGTTAGTGGAGATGATGGAATTTCAGTTGAGCTATTTAAAATCCTAAAATGTGATGCTGTGAAAGTGTAGCACTCAACATACCAGCAAATTTGGAAAACTCAGCAGTGGCCACAGGACTGGAAAAGATCAGTTTTCATTCCCCTTCCAAAGGCAATGCCAAAGAATGTTCAAACTACCACACGATTACAGTCATCTCACACAGTTCAGTTCAATTCAGTTGCTCAGTCATGTCGGACATTCTGTAACCCCATGGACTGCAGCACGCCAGGCTTCCCTGTCCATCACCAGCTCCTGGAGCTTACTCAAACTCATGTCCATTGAGTCAGTGATGCCATCCAACCATCTCATCCTCTGTCATCCCCTTCTCCTGCTGCCCTCAATCTTTCCCAGCATTAAGATCTTTTCAAATGAGTGAGTTCTTCACATCAGGTGGCCAGAGGATTGGAGTTTCAGCTTCAACATCAGTCCTTCCAATGAATACCCAGGACTGATCTCCTTTAGGATGGACTGGTTGGGTCTCCTTGCAGTCCAAGGGACTCTCAAGAGTCTTCTCCAACACCACAATTCAAAGCATCAATATTTCGGCATTCATTTTTCTTTATGTCCAACTCTCACATCCATACACGACTACTGGAAAAATCAGAGCTTTGACTAGATGGACCTTTGTTGTCAAAGTAATGTCTCTGCTTATTAATATGCTATCTAGGTTTTTCATAGCTTTTCTTCCAAAGAACAAGTGTCTTTTAATTTCATGGTTGCTGTCACCATCTGCTGTGATTTTGGAGCCCCAAAACATAGTCTGTCACTGTTTCCCCATCTATTTGCTATCAAGTGATGGGACTAAATGCCATGATCTTCATTTTTTGAATGTTGAGTTTTAAGCCAGGTTTTTCACTCTCTTCTTTCACTTTCATCAAGAGGCTCTTTAGTTCTTCTTCATTTTCTGCCATAAGGGTAGTGTCACCTGCATATCTGAGGTTATTGATATTTCTCCCAGCAATCTTGATTCCAGCTTGTGCTTCATCTAGCTGACATTTTGCATGATGTACTCTGCATATAAGTTGAATAAGCAGGGTGACAACATACAGCCTTGGTGTACTCTTTTCCCTATTTGGAACCAGTCAGCAGCCATGAAGAGATACCCCACATCCAAGGAAAGAGAAACCCAAGTAAGATGGTAGGTGCTGAGAGAGGGCATCAGAGGGCAGACAGACTGAAACCACAATCACAGACAACTAGCCAATCTGATCACATGGACCACAGCCTTGTCTATCTCAATGAAATTAAGCCATGCCATGTGGGGGCAACCAAGATGGATGGGTCATGGTGGAGAGGTCTGACAGAATGTAGTCCACTGGAGAAGGGAATGGCAAACCACTTCAGTATTCTTGCCTTGAGAGCCCCATGAACAGTATGAAAAGGCAAAAAGATAGGACACTGAAAGATGAACTCCCCAGGT
>SJYT01013183.1:58073-84674 GCA_006410635.1 Cephalophus harveyi | reverse complement strand
CAACAGTTAGAACTGGACATGGAACAACAGACTGGTTCCAAATAGGAAAAGGAATATGTCAAGGCTGTATATTGTCACCTTGCTTCTTTAACTTATATGCAGAGTACATCATAAGAAACACTGGGCTGGAAGAATCACAAGCTATAATCAAGATTGCCAGGAGAAATATCAATAACTTCAGATATGCAGATGACACCACCCTTATGGCAGAAAGTGAAGAACTAAAGAGCCTCTGATGAAAATGAAAGAGGGGAATGAAAAAGTTGGCTTAAAGCTCAACATTCAGAAAACTAAGATCATGGCATCCAGTCCCATCACTTCATGGCAAACAGATGGGGAAACAGTGGCTGACTTTATTTTGGGGGGTTCCAAAATCACAGCAGATGGTGACTGCAGCCATGAAATTAAAAGATGCTTACTTCCTGGAAGAAAAGTTATGACCAACCTAGACAGAATATTAAAAAGCAGATACCTCACTTTGCCAACAAAGGTCCGTCTAGTCAAGGCTATGGTTTTTCCAGTAGTCATGCATGAATGTGAGTTGGACTATAAAGGAAGCTGAGCACTGAAGAATTTATGCTTTTAAACTGTGGTGTTGGAGAAGACTCTTGAGAGTCCCTCAAGACTGCACGGAGACCCAAGCAGTCAATCCCAAAGGAAATCAGTCCTCAATATTCATTGGAACGACTGATGCTGAAACTCCAATGCTTTGGCCACCTGATGCAAAAACTGACGCATTGGAAAAGACCCTGATGCTGAGAAAGATTAAAGGCAGAAAGAGAAGGGGATGACAGAAAATGAGATGGTTGGATGGCCTCACCAACTCAATGGACATGAGTTTGAGCAAGATCCAGGAGTTGATGATGGATAGGAAAGTCTGGTGTGCTGCAGTCCATGGGGTCACAGAGTCAGACATGACTGAGCAACTGAACTGAACTGTACTCATTTTTGTTAACTAACAAAAAAATCTCTACATGTAAAAATTTGTCTAGAAAGTTATATGTGGAAATTTCAGTGATTCTCTCTGGAGATAGAAATCCAAGAGATTTTCATTTTCCATTTACACATTTAAATTATTTAATATTAAACAGAAGTATTTACTGCTTTTCAATTCTGAAAAATCCATTCTTGTTTTTATATAGCTTTTTACTCTTTTAACTTATAAGGGGCTTCCCTGGTGGCTTAGACAGTAAAGCATCTGCATGCAATGTGGAAACGTGGGTTCGATCCCTGGGTCAGGAAGTACCCTGGAGAAGGAAATGGCAACCCACTCTGGTACTCGTGCATGGATAATTCCATGAACAGAGGAGTCTGGTAGGCTACAGTCCATGGGGTTGCAAAGAGTGGGACACACTGAGTGACTTCACTGTCAAACTGCGTTGATCTGATTGCTTGCAAACATAGTTGTTGACAAAAATAAAGAAATGTGTTTCTAATTTTCTGGATTCTTCATAACTCAGAAATACCTCCTTTTTGTAAACGGTTATAAAATTCAGAGATCGCCTTTTTTTTTTTTTTTCTTTTTCAGAAGTATCAGAGAAATAGTTTTTGAGACACCAGGAATGGCCTGGAAACGTTTTGGTCTTCAAACAGAGGTGTTTGTTCTAGAAGGACTAAAGAACACTCATTGTGGCAGAGATTTAATTTTCTATTTTAACCAAATCAACAGAATTTTAAAAAGATAACTTTAGTTATTTTTGGCTGCCCTGGGTCTTCATGGACTTTCTCTAGCTTTGGCAGGGGGTGGCTACGCTTCGTTGAGGTGCATGGCCTTCTCATTGTGGTGGCTTCTCATGTTGTGCAGCCCAGGCTCCAGGCAATGGGCTTCAGTAGTCACAGCACACAGGCTCAGTAGTGGTGGCATATGGGGTAAGCTGCTCCACAGCAGGTGGAATCTTCCCAAACCAGGGATTGAACCCATGTCCCCTGTACTGGCAGGTGGGTTCTTATCCATTGTGCCATCAGGGAAGTTCAACAGAACTTTTTGGATCTTTGTGAGAGTCCTGGAATTGAGGAGGAAACTGGTAAAAATTAATCAAAACCAATAACAAAGTACCCATAATGTACAAGAATTGTTTTGGTTGCAATGGATAGACCTACCAATCCAAAACTGTCTTGATTTTTTAGAAGTGAATTTATTTGCGTATGTATTTTTAGAGTCCAAGAATTAACTCTTTTCAGCTGTGTGAGTAGCAGCCAGTTTCCTTGTTTATCCGAGCACTGGCTCCATCTCCAGGCAGGTCTCTCCTGATTGCTTCCAAGATAACCTACAATACATTTTGTAATTCAGACCCAGTGGGAAAAAGAGAGGGTTTTTCCCAGAACAGTTTTAAAACACTTCCTGATGTGGAATCATATGTCTGTCCAATTACTGTTGCCTGGGAGAGGAAATACGCTTGTTGTTTTAAACTAGCAGGTGGGATTAAGCTCATCAAACCATATTGCTCAAGAGCTGGGGTTGAGAGGTTTCCCCAGAGGAAACTTGTGGCAAATATTTTATCCAAAGAAAAGTGAATCATTCAGGGTAGCAAGATTAATAGATGTTCACTACACCCCTCTGGAAGATTATTTAAACAACAAAAAGAAATTTAAAACACATCTTTAGCCACAAAATTTATCACAAGAGCAGTGGGAATAAATCTCAGACACATGAAAAAATAACTGCAATTAAAGACTGAACCTACTAAGCGGTAAGTTAGTCCTATGAGCAACAGATGGGTCTCAGAGGAGGAGACATTGCTGTGTGTTTAGATAGTCAGACATTGTCCCTTCATCCAGTAAGAGCTTGGTGGTTTAAAATATTCTTGCCAAAGTCAAGTTGTTCTGTTTTTATTCTTGACTTTTTGGCCACGTTATTAAGTGATTAGTCTTCAGGCCTTAGACCCAGGTCTGAGGCTAAGAAAAAAAATTTTTATTAATATCTTCTGCTTCTGTTCAGTTCAATTCAGTCGCTCAATCGTGTCCGACTCTTTGTGACCCCATTGACCGCAGCACGTGAGGCCTCCCTGTCCACCACCAACTCCCAGAGTTTACTCAAACTCATGTCCATTGAGTCGGTGATGCCATCCAACCATCTCATCCTCTGTCATCCCCTTCTCCTGCCTTCAATCTTTCCCAACATCTGGATCTTTTCAAATGAGTCAGCTCTTTGCATCAGGTAGCCAAAATATTAGAGTTTCAGTTTCAACATCAGTCCTTCCAATGAACACCCAGGACTGATTTCCTTTAAGATGGACTGGTTGGATATCCTTGTAGTCCAAGGGACTCTCAAGAGTCTTTTCCAACACCACAGTTCAAAAGCATCAATTCTTCTGCGCTCAACTTTCCTTGTAGTGCAACTCTCACATCCATACATGACTACTAGAAAAACCATAGCCTTGACTAGACTGACCTTTGCTGACAAAGTAATGTTTCTACTTTTTAATATGCTGTCTAGGTTGATCATAACTTTGCTTTCAAGGAGTAAGCATCTTTTAGCTTCATGGCTGCAGTCACCATTTGCAGTGATTTTGGAGCTCCCCAAAATAAAGTCAGCTGTTTTAAAGAAACTGTTTCCACTGTTTCCCCATCTATTTGCCATGAAGTGATGGGACCAGATGCCATGATCTTAGTCTTCTGAATGTTGAGCTTTAAACCAACTTTTTCACTCTCCTCTTTCACTTTCATCAAGAGGCTCTTTAGTTCCTCTTCACTTTCTGCCATAAGGGTCGTGTCATCTGCATATCTGAGTTATTGATATTTCTCCCAGCAATCTTGACTCCAGAAATCTTGACTCCAATCTTGTGCTTCTTCCAGCCCAGCGTTTCTCATGATGTACTCTGCATAGAAGTTAAATAAGCAGGGTGACAATATACAGCCTTGACGTACTCCTTTTCTTTTTGGAACCAGTGTTAGGTCTTTTTCAGTGCTTTACCATTTCTGTCCTTTATTGTGCTCATCTTTGCATGAAATGTTCCTTTGGTATCTCTAATTTTCTTGAAGAGCTCTCTAGTCTTTCCCATTCTATTGTTTTCCTCAATTTATTTGCATTGATCATTGAGGAAGGCTTTCTTATCTCTCCTTGCTATTCTTTGGAACTCTGTATTCAGATGGGTATATCTTTCCTTTTCTCCTTTGCCTTTAGCTTCTTTTCTTTTCTCAGCTATTTGTAAGGCCTCCTCAGACAACCATTTTGCCTTTTTGCATTTCTTTTTCTTGGGGATGGTCTTGATCCCTGTCTCCTGTACAGTGTCACAAACCTCCATCCGTAGTTCATCAGGTACTCTGTCTTTCAGATTTAGTTCCTTAAATCTATTTCTCACTTCCGCTGTATAGTGGTAAGAGATTTGACTTAGGTCATACCTGAATAGACTAGTGGTTTTCCCTACTTTCTTCAACTTAAGTCTGAATTTGGCAATAAGGGGTTCATGATCTGAGTCACAGTCTTGTTTATGCTGACTGTATAGAGCTATAACAAGCTCCCAGTCTTGTTTATGCTGACTGTATAGAGCTTCTCCATCTTTGGCTGCAAAGAATATAATCAATCTGATTTTGGTGTTGACCATCTGGTGATGTCCAAGTGTAAAGTCTTCTCTTGTGTTGTTGGAAGAGGGTATTTTCTATGACCAGTGCATTCTTTTGGCGAAACTCTGTTAGCCTTTGCCCTACTTCATTTTGTACACCACAGTCAAACTCGTCTGCTTCTCCAGGTATCTCTTGACTTCCTACTTTTGCATTCCAGTCCCCTATGATGAGAAGGACACCATTTTTTGATGTTAGTTCTAGAAGTTCTTGTAGGTCCTCATAGAACCATTCAACTTCAGCTTCTTCAACATTAGTGGTTGGGGCATAGACTTGGATTACTGTGATACTAAATGGTTTGCCTTGGAAATGAACAGACATTATTCTCTTTTTTGAGATCACACTAAAGCACTGCATTTCAGACTCTTTTGTTGACTATGAGGGCTACTCCATTTCTTCTAAGGATTTCTTGCCCACAGTAGTAGATATAATGGTCATTTGAGTTAAATTCACCCATTCCAGTCCATTTTAGTTCATTGATTCCTAAAATGTCAGTGTTCACTCTTGCCATCTCCTCTTTGACAACTTATAATTTACCTTGATTCATGGACCTAATATTCCAGGTTCCCATGCAATATTGTCCTTTATAGTATCAGACTTTACTTCCATCACCAGTCACATCCACAACTGGGTGCTGTTTTTGCTTTGGCTCTGTCTCTTCATTCTTTCTGGAGTTATTTCTCTACTGATCTCCAGTAGCATATTGGGCACCTACCAACCTGGGGAGTTCCTCTTTCAGTGTCCTATTTTTTGTCTCTTCATATTGTTCATGGGGTTCTCAAGGCAAGAATACTGAAGTGATTTGCTATTCCCTTCTCCAATGGACCACATTTTGTCAGAACTCTCCACCATGACCCGTCTGTCTTGGGTATAACTGGGTGCTGTTTTTGCTTTGGCTCTGTCTCTTCATTCTTTCTGGAGTTATTTCTCTACTGATCTCCAGTAGCATATTGGGCACCTACCAACCTGGGGAGTTCCTCTTTCAGTGTCCTATTTTTTGTCTCTTCATATTGTTCATGGGGTTCTCAAGGCAAGAATACTGAAGTGATTTGCTATTCCCTTCTCCAATGGACCACATTTTGTCAGAACTCTCCACCATGACCCGTCTGTCTTGGGTAGCCTTACACAGCATGGCTCATAGTTTCACTGAGTTAGACAAGGCTGTGGTCCATATGATCAGTTTGTTTAGTTTTGTGTGGTTGAAAAATGAAATCATTCTCATATTCTCTGTATCCTTTTTTCATTTAATAATGATAATAATGTGACAGTATTTCCATGTCAACATATATAATTATTATAATTTTGAATGACTACTTAGTATTTCACTGTGTGGATATACCATAGTATATTTTTAAAACTCCTCTCTTATTAAAGAACATCCCAATTGGTTCTCTTAAAAAAAAAAAAAATCAATGGAAGAAATATGCCATTCAAGCCACACGTTTTCAACTTTTATATGTTAAAAAATATAAGAAAGAAAAGCAATACAGATAACAAATGACAAAAATACAGTATCATAAAAACCACTAAAATTGATTAAAAGAAAATCAAGGTCCCAATATGCAAACAGGAGAAAATATAAATTAATAGTTAAAGTACAAATGAAAATAAGCATTTCAAAAATGCTCAGCCTCAAGCAACAAGGACCTAGTGTATATAGCACAGGGAACTATATTCATTATCTTGTAATAACCTGTAATAGAAAAGAATATGAAAAAGGATATACATGTGTGTGTATATATACATATATGAATCGCCCTGCTGTATACCTGAAACTAACACATTGTAAATCAACTACACATAAAATAAATAAATCAAATTTTAAAAGTTGGATCTTTGAAACAAAATTATGTTCAGCCTCACTTAAAAAAACAATAGTGGAAGAATGCAGTACTTTAAAGCCTAGACTTTACAGTAAAATCAGTCTTGGTCCAAGATCCAATTCAACCACTTACTTGTTATGTGACTTTGGAGAAGTCACTTAACCTCTCAAAAAAGTAAGTTCCTAACTTTTAAAATGGGATGGTAATAGTGTCCTCCTCTTAACAGCTATTGCAAAGATTAAATGAGCTAATATAAATCAAGTTCTTATGCAATGAATGGCTTATACAAGGTGCACAATAAGTGTTCTTGTTCTGTTTGATATTGTTACAACTATCTTCCTCACTCCAGATAACAAACTTAATAAAAAATAATCATATCCCTCAATGCCGGTGAGGATGGAGCTGTGACTATTGTACTTCCAGGGAGAATGAAACGGGTGCAGTCTTTGAAAAAATGCAGTTTGGCAATATGCATGAGGAATTTTTGAAAGGTTCATACTTTTATCCAGTACATTATTTCTAGGAATCATTCCTAAGAAAACAGTAAAATGATAGACAATGGATATTAGAAAATGAGGTCGTACAGAAAAGATTTATCACAGTGTGTTAAAGGAAAAAAAATGCCAATAGTGTAAAAGTCAAAGTTGCAGAAACAGCTAAACTAATGAGTGTGATTTGTATGCCTGCGATGGACGTGAGTCTGAGTGAACTCCGAGAGATGGTAATGAACAGGGAGGCCTGGCGTGCTGCGATTCATGGGGTCGCAAAGAGTCGGACACGACTGAGTGACTGAACTGAACTGAACCACCAAATAGCAACTAAATAATAATCAAAATTTTAATTAAAAAAGAGGTTAGAGAAGTGTTTACAGGCACGGGCAAAGTGATTTTCTTTTTCATTCATTGCTGTAATGTGCTGCGATTCATGGGGTCGCAAAGAGTCGGACACGACTGAGTGACTGAACTGAACTGAACCACCAAATAGCAACTAAATAATAATCAAAATTTTAATTAAAAAAGAGGTTAGAGAAGTGTTTACAGGCACGGGCAAAGTGATTTTCTTTTTCATTCATTGCTGTAAACCAGAATAGAGCTTAGCATAGTACCTAGCACATAGGTGTGCACGCATGCTAAGTCGCTTTGGTCGTGTTCCAACTCTTTGCAACCCTAAGGACGATAGTCTGCCAGGCTCCCCTGTCCACAGGATTCTCCAGGCAAGAATACTGGAGTGAGTTGCCATGCCCTCCTCCAGGGCATCTTCCTGACCCAGGGATCAAACCCACATCTCTTATGTCTCCTGCACTGGCAGGTAGGTTTTTTATCATTAGCACCACCTGGGACACAGGTGGTGCTCAATCAAATTCTACACTGAATTGAACAACAGAATTCTAAGTGGAACAAGTCAGAAGACATTCTCACACACACACACATGCACATATTATAATCTCAACTTTTGTAGAATGACAAAATTCTAGAATCACAGGATTCTAGGAACAAATACGATAAAATGATAACAATATGTCCTTCAGGGATTTATTTTCTGCCTCTTAAGAATCTTCTCTACTTGCCATATTTTTTCCCCCAATAGAGAGCTATTACATTTATAATCTGGGGAGGGGGAAGGGGGGAGAAAGAGTAGGAAAAAAAGAAAGAAATCAACTGGAAGCCAACTGGCTCAATTATTTCTTGTTACAC
This sequence comes from Cephalophus harveyi, assembly GCA_006410635.1. Lineage (NCBI taxonomy): Eukaryota > Metazoa > Chordata > Mammalia > Artiodactyla > Bovidae > Cephalophus > Cephalophus harveyi. The sequence continues at coordinate 76,597 of SJYT01013183.1, read as the reverse complement.
TATTCTGAGTATGTACCATTCTTCACTCCCACCCAAAACATAAAATGGGAAATCAGAATATGAATAGCATGAATAAATTGGGAGGCAGTCTTTAAAACACAGCCCAGGAAAGAAAACATTATAGTAAATTTCAAAACAGCCAAAAAAATTGTGTGTCTAGTATTAAGAAAATTATACAGGGGCTTTTTACCTATATAATTTATACATATGAAAAATATGGCATGGCATAAACTCTTTAGATATAAACTACTTGTTTTCTCTACCATGGAATTATATTTTCTTTTACATAATATCACAAAGATTTATACATAATGGTTACTGTCAATTTTTTTGAAATCTGAAGAAATCCTATTCATTTAAAATTTCAACTCAACACAAAATTCAACAGGTACATTTTAAGAGATTCATGATATTTTCAAAGGGGTGGGGGGGACCAAACAATTTCTCAGATTGCCAAATCCTTAAACACTCTCACCAGGGGTAATTAGTTCTAGAAAGTGAACTGCCATGTCAGCTAGACCATAAAGTGACCTGGAGTTATGACTGCTGGGCCATTGGCTGGATTCACTGAAAGATCAGTTTCCAGGACCGTGTGATTTAAATTCACACGTCAGAAAAACTATAGATTACTATGTGTAAGTAATTTCAGACAGATGGTAAAATCTTGACTCATGCAAGCTAAATTCTTACATGCCAAGGGTCTGCTGTATCTACACTCTCAGCCTCTTTAGAAGTAAAATGTTACATAAGAAAACTGTGATGACAAGGTATGCAGTCAATATTGGTTTTAATCTAAGAAGCCTAATGCAGTCTTTGGTTTATCATACTAATAGCTACCTANTTCCTCTTCACTTTCTGCCATAAGGGTCGTGTCATCTGCATATCTGAGTTATTGATATTTCTCCCAGCAATCTTGACTCCAGAAATCTTGACTCCAATCTTGTGCTTCTTCCAGCCCAGCGTTTCTCATGATGTACTCTGCATAGAAGTTAAATAAGCAGGGTGACAATATACAGCCTTGACGTACTCCTTTTCTTTTTGGAACCAGTGTTAGGTCTGTCTTTTTCAGTGCTTTACCATTTCTGTCCTTTATTGTGCTCATCTTTGCATGAAATGTTCCTTTGGTATCTCTAATTTTCTTGAAGAGATCTCTAGTCTTTCCCATTCTATTGTTTTCCTCAATTTATTTGCATTGATCATTGAGGAAGGCTTTCTTATCTCTCCTTGCTATTCTTTGGAACTCTGTATTCAGATGGGTATATCTTTCCTTTTCTCCTTTGCCTTTAGCTTCTTTTCTTTTCTCAGCTATTTGTAAGGCCTCCTCAGGCAACCATTTTGCCTTTTTGCATTTCTTTTTCTTGGGGATGTCTCCTGTACAGTGTCACAAACCTCCATCCATAGTTAATCAGGTACTTTGTCTTTCAGATTTAGTTCCTTAAATCTATTTCTCACTTCCACTGTATGGTGGTAAGAGATTTGACTTAGGTCATACCTGAATAGACTAGTGGTTTTCCCTACTTTCTTCAACTTAAGTCTGAATTTGGCAATAAGGGGTTCATGATCTGAGCCACAGTCAGCTCCCAGTCTTGTTTATGCTGACTGTATAGAGCTTCTCCATCTTTGGCTGCAAAGAATATAATCAATCTGATTTTGGTGTTGACCATCTGGTGATGTCCAAGTATAGAGTCTTCCCTTGTGTTGTTGGAAGAGGGTATTTTCTATGACCAGTGCATTCTTTTGGCAAAACTCTGTTAGCCTTTGCCCTACTTCATTTTGTACACCACAGCCAAACTTGTCTGTTTCTCCAGGTATCTCTTGACTTCCAACTTTTGCATTCCAGTCCCCTATGATGAGAAGGACACCACTTTTTGATGTTAGTTCTAGAAGTTCTTGTAGGTCCTCATGGAACCATTCAACTTCAGCTTCTTCAACATTAGTGGTTAGGGCATAGACTTGGATTACTGTGATACTAAATGGTTTGCCTTGGAAATGAACAGACATCATTCTCTTTTTTGAGATCACACTAAAGCACTGCATTTCAGACTCTTTTGTTGACTATGAGGGCTACTCCATTTCTTCTAAGGGTTTCTTGCCCACAGTAGTAGATATAATGGTCATTTGAGTTAAATTCACCCATTCCAGTCCATTTTAGTTCATTGATTCCTAAAATGTCAGTGTTCACTCTTGCCATCTCCTCTTTGACAACTTATAATTTACTTTGATTCATGGACCTAATATTCCAGGTTCCCATGCAATATTGTTCTTTATAGTATCAGACTTTACTTCCATCACCAGTCACATCCACAACTGGGTGCTGTTTTTCCTTTGGCTCTGTCTCTTCACTCTTTCTGGAGTTATTTCTCTACTGATCTCCAGTAGCATATTGGGCACCTACTGACCTGGGGAGTTCCTCTTTCAGTGTCCTATTTTTTGTCTCTTCATATTGTTCATGAGGTTCTCAAGGCAAGAATACTGAAGTGGTTTGCTATTCCCTTCTCCAATGGACCACATTTTGTCAGAACTCTCCACCATGACCCATCTGTCTTGGGTAGCCTTACACAGCATGGCTCATAGTTTCATTGAGTTAGACAAGGCTGTGGTCCATATGATCAGTTTGGTTAGTTTTGTGTGGTTGAAAAATGAAATCATTCTCATATTCTCTGTATTCTTTTTTTATTTAATAATGTGACAGTATTTCCATGTCAACATATATAATTATTATAATTTTGAATGACTACGTAGTATTTCACTGTGTGGATATACCATAGTATATTTTTAAAACTCCTCTCTTATTAAAGAACATCCCAATTGGTTCTCTAACTTTAGTATTATAAGTGAGATTGATAAATCATCACATGTGCAGTTTTAAAACTGAGGTATAGTTGTTTTACAATGTTGCATTAGTTTTCTGCTATACAATGAGCTAATCAATGAATATAGTAAAGTTGCAGGATATAAAATCAACACACAGAAATCCATTGCATTCTTATACACTAATAATGAGAAAATAGAAAAAGAAATTAAGGAAGCAATTCCATTCACCATTGCAATGAAAAGAATAAAATACTTAGAAATATATCTACCTAAAGAAACTAAAGACCTATATATAGAAAACTATAAAACACTGGTGAAAGAAATCAAAGAGGACACTAATAGATGGAGAAATATACCATGTTCATGGATCGGAAGAATCAATATAGTGAAAATGAGTATACTACCCAAAGCAATCTACAGATTCAATGCAATCCCTATCAAGCTACCAGCGGTATTTTTCACAGAACTAGAACAAATAATTTCAAGATTTGTATGGAAATACAAAAAACCTCGAATAGCCAAAGCAATCTTGAGAAAGAAGAATGGAACTGGAGGAATCAACCTGCCTGACTTCAGGCTCTACTACAAAGCCACAGTCATCAAGACAGTATGGTACTGGCACAAAGACAGAAATATAGATCAATGGAACAAAATAGAAAGCCCAGAGATAAATCCACACACCTATGGACACCTTATCTTCGACAAAGGAGGCAAGAATATACAATGGAGTAAAGACAATCTCTTTAACAAGTGGTGCTGGGAAAACTGGTCAACCACTTGTAGAAGAATGAAACTAGATCACTTTCTAACACCACACACAAAAATAAACTCAAAATGGATTAAAGATCTAAACGTAAGACCAGAAACTATAAAACTCCTAGAGGAGAACATAGGCAAAACACTTTCCGACATAAATCACAGCAGGATCCTCTATGATCCACCTCCCAGAATACTGGAAATAAAAGCAAAAATAAACAAATGGGATCTAATTAAAATTAAAAGCTTCTGCACAACAAAGGAAACTATAAGCAAGGTAAAAAGACAGCCTTCTGAATGGGAGAAAACAATAGCAAATGAAGCAACTGACAAACAACTAATCTCAAAAATATACAAGCAACTCATGCAGCTCAATTCCAGAAAAATAAACGACCCAATCAAAAAATGGGCCAAAGAACTAAACAGACATTTCTCCAAAGAAGACATACGGATGGCTAACAAACACATGAAAAGATGCTCAACATCACTCATTATCAGAGAAATGCAAATCAAGACCACAATGAGGTACCATTTCACACCAGTCAGAATGGCTGCGATCCAAAAGTCTACAAGCAATAAATGCTGGAGAGGGTGTGGAGAAAAGGGAACCCTCTTACACTGCTGGTGGGAATGCAAACTAGTACAGCCACTATGGAGAACAGTGTGGAGATTCCTTAAAAAACTGCAAATAGAACTGCCTTATGACCCAGCAATCCCACTGCTGGGCATACACACCGAGGAAACCAGAATTGAAAGAGACACATGTACCCCAATGTTCATTGCAGCACTGTTTATAATAGCCAGGACATGGAAACAACCTAGATGTCCATCAGCAGATGAATGGATAAGAAAGCTGTGGTACATATACACAATGGAGTATTACTCAGCCATCAAAAAGAATTCATTTGAATCAGTTCTAATGAGATGGATGAAACTGGAACCTATTATACAGAGTGAAGTAAGCCAGAAAGAAAAACACCAATACAGTATACTAACACATATATATGGAATTTAGAAAGATGGTAACGATAACCCTGTATGCGAGACAGCAAAAGAGACACAGATGTATAGAACAGACTTTTGGACTCTGTGGGAGAGGGAGAGGGTGGGATGATTTGGAAGAATGGCATTGAAACATGTATAATATCATGTAAGAAATGAATCTCCAGTCTAGGTTCGATGCAGGATACAGGATGCTTGGGGCTGGTGCACTGGGATGACCCAGAGAGATGGTATAGGGAGGGAGGTGGGAAGGGGGTTCAGGATTGGGAACTCATGTACACCCATGGTGGATTCATGTTGATTTTATGGCAAAACCAATACAGTATTGTAAAGTAAAATAAAGTAAAATTTAAAAAAACAAAAACAAAAAAAACCAACAATAACAACAAAAAACAATGAAGTGAGTCAGCCAAATGTATACATATATCCCTTCTGTCTTGGATCTCCCTCCCACCCCACCATCCCATCTCTCTAGGTCACCAGAGAGCACTGAGCTGAGCTCTCTGTGTTATACGACAGGTTCCCACTCGCTATCTATTTTACGCATGGCACTAGGTATGTCAATGCTTCTCTCCCAATTCACACCCCCATGCCCCTGTGCATGTATTTGTTCCCCATTGTCTACACCTCTATCCCTGCCCTGCAAAAAGGTTCATCTGTACCATTTTTCTAGATTCACATACATGCACTAATATATAATATTTGCCTTTCTTATTCTAACTTCCTTCACTTTGTATGATTCTAGGTCCAAAAACTAAAACCGGAATTATTATATGACTCAGCAATCCCACTACTGAGAAAACCATATTTCAAAGGGACACATGCAGCCCAGTGTTCATTGCAGCACTATTTACAGTAGCCAGGGACATGGAAGCAACCTAAATGTCCATAGACAGGTGGAAGGATAAAGATGTGGTACATATGTACAATGGAATATTACTCGGCCATAAAAAAGAACAAAATTGGGTCATTTGTAGATATGTACATAATTTTTTAAGAGTAAAATTCACAAAGTTTAATAGCTGGCACCTTTGAAAATTTGATTCATATTGCCAAATCATCTTCCAAAAAGGTTGTATGATTCAGCTCTCTAGTGAAGAGTCTTGCTTATCTCTTGGAGAAGGAAATGGCAACCTACTCCAGTATTCTTGCCTAGAGAATCCTGTGGTCAGAGGAGCCTGGTGGGCTGCTGTCCATGGGGTTGCACAGAGTGAGACATGACTGAAGTGATTTAACATGCATGCATTCATGCTTATCTCTACCTATGTCAAAGGTGATAACTAGTCCCACTTTGCTGTTTTAGCTTGAAATTCTTTGATACCTAAGGGGGCGAAACCTTTGTTAATGGATGAATGATCAGTTTTTTATTGCCGTGTGAACAGCCACCTCAAAATTTATGGGGCTCGCAACTCCAGGTGGGTGGCTCTGACTTGGCTGGAGTGGCTGGGTTGTCCCAAGTCTGTGTGGACTTGCAAGTGGGCTGGATGACTTTGCTTCAGGGCCTGATGTCAGTGATCTTTCACATGATCTCCCAACATTTCAGCAGGAAATTCCAAGCTAGTTCACACAGTGGCAGTCAGGAGAAAGAATGGAATTATTCAAAACCTCATGATTCTAGACTTGAAACTGACACAACATTACATTTGCCTCATTCTTTGGCTAAAGCAAGTTTAAGGGGTAGGAAAAGAGACTTAACCACTTATGCAAAAAGCTACAAACTTACATTGCAAAAGGGGTGTGGACACAGGGAGAGCAAAACTGGAGTTGTCTTTTCAAACGATATACCCTGCTTTTTTAAAAAATATAAACATAGTAAGTCTAAAACCTCCATGTAGCTCTTTTGAAACAAATTTTATTTGGAAAATATTCAGGTTTTTTTCTGAATGTGAAGGGTAGATTTATTTATCTGTTTCTTGGGTTAATAAAAGCAACAGTTTGATGTCTTCTATTAGCTGCATCCTTTTTCTGCATTTCAGGTTAAATGACGTGCAGTTTTTCCAAGTTAGTTTTTGCCTAGCTCATTAAAATCAATCTATTAGTTCTGAATGTCTTCCTATACACATTTTATAGTTAGAATTACTGAAAAAGAGTAACTTTTTTCCATTCAAGTGCACAGTACTTATTATTTTATAAGTTCTGATAGCAATATATATACTGCCCAGCAGGAAAAAAATTCTTCTTCAACTGAATTTTCCTGGCAGTATATCCAGAAAATTTCCTTTAAGGTTTTTCCTTGAACATTTGTCTAATGCTGAGATAACTGGAATTGACTATTTTTATTTCAGAGTGGAATGACATGCTTAGTAAAGAGTCACTCAGAAGGAAAAAAAAAAAGAAAAACCCTAGGTATGAAAAATCCAAATATCCTATTTTGAATATGAGGACTCTTTCTCCTGAAAGATCAGTTCAAAAAGTTGTATAGTCACATGCTATAAATTTTTTTATCTATCCTGATGCTTAAGCAATGTGAGGTGAATTGTGAGTTTTTAAATGTTCCAGTAGGTAAGGTACCTACTCTCAAAACTGCTCATCATCACTCATTCGTTCAATGAATGTGAAGTGTTTCCCACTTATCAGATGCTGTGAAAGGCACTCTGGATATACACGAAGTCAGTAACTTGCTGTCCCTGCTCACTCATGGTTTATATTGACTATAAGATACAGGTAATTAAGCAAGTGATTAGGATAATATGCTGAGTATCCTTCACTGAAATTTCAGCTTTTAGTGATAGCTACTTCTGTAACATTAGAAAGTTCCAAGAAAGCACCCAAGTTAGAAGAAAACATTTCTTTTATTTCACTATTATTATTATTATTTTGCATTGCTTTGGGGGAACGTAGAGAGTGAAGCATAGTATCTCTTAGAGATAACACGTGTCTAGGTTGCACCCTCTGGATCAGAGGGCTTACTAGGGTGCAGGACCCAGCCCATTTATAAAGACTGTGGCCTTCCCCCTGTGTCATAGTGTGTGATTTTAATTTTGCAAGACCCTGGCCAGGAAAGAAAGAATAAAGGGTCAACATGACCTCCTATCTTGTTTAAGTTTGAAAAATCCATTTCAAGAAGCTAAGCACAAAACGGCCTTCCTCAAAGAGATTTTTCTGCATTAGGGGATTTAGCTATATATTTTCTAAGAAGATGGTCAATTTCTCTGACTTCTACCTCCTAAAAGCTTAAATTGTTACCATCTTTTTAAATTCCATATATATGTGTTAGTATACTATATGTGAGACAGCAAAAGAGACACAGATGTATAGAATAGTCTTTTGGATTCTGTGGGAGAGGGAGAGGGTGGGATGATTTGGGAGAATGGCATTGAAACATGTATAATATCATATATGAAATGAATTGCCAGTCCAGGTTCAATGCATGATACTGGATGCTTGGGGCTGGTGCACTGAGATGACCCAGAAGGAAGGTACGGGGAGGGAGGAGGGAGGGGGGTTCAGGATGGGGAAGACATGTATACCTGTGGCGGATTCATGTTGATGTAGGCAAAACCAATACAATATTATAAAGTAATTAACCTCCAATTAAAATAAATTTATATTAAAAAAGAAAAAAATCTTAAATCACTTTCTTTAATAGTAAAAAGAAAAAAAAACTGCCTGAAGTTTTGAAAAGTTGCCTACTTTTTCTGGATACTTATTAATATGAAAGAAATCTAATATGTATTTGCTTGTTCTAGGAGTCCTAGATGAAAGTCAGGTATAACAATATTCCACACAGCATGCCTCAACTACCAACTATTATTTTTTGGAGGCATTGCAAGATTTATTTTTACCTTAACTTTATTATTACTTTTTAAATCCTAGCTTTTAAAATTGCAACTAAGAATTTTGCTCTGCTTTTGGTTTCTGGCACCATATGCTACTGGATGCCAAGTAATCAGCAACAACAAATTCAAAAGTGATTAAAGTAAGCAGGCAAAGATGGGTTTCCATTTAACAAATGAAAGCAAATTATTATTATTATTATTATTTTGGCTTCACCCACCAGCATGCAGAACTTCCCCAACCAGGAATCACACCCTGCAGTAGAAAGAGTCTTAACCACTGGACCATCAGGGAAGTCTAAAAACAAATTCTTTTTAATCCAGTTAGCAAACCAAGATGGAGAAGGCAATGGCACCCCACTCCAGTACTCTTGCCTGGAAAATCCCATGGACAGAAGAGCCTGGTAGGCTGCAGTCCATGGGGTCGCCAAGAGTCAGACACGACTGAGCGACTTCACTTTTACTTTTCACTTTCATACATTGGAGAAGAAAATGGCAGCCCACTCCAGTGTTCTTGCTTGGAGAATCCCAGGGACGGGGGAGGCTGGAGGGCTGCCGTCTATGGGGTCGCACAGAGTCGCACACAACTGAATCCTGAAGTTTTGAAAAGTTGCCTACTTTTTCTGGATACTTATTAATATGAAAGAAATCTAATATGTATTTGCTTGTTCTAGGAGTCCTAGATGAAAGTCAGGTATAACAATATTCCACACAGCATGCCTCAACTACCAACTATTATTTTTTGGAGGCATTGCAAGATTTATTTTTACCTTAACTTTATTATTACTTTTTAAATCCTAGCTTTTAAAATTGCAACTAAGAATTTTGCTCTGCTTTTGGTTTCTGGCACCATATGCTACTGGATGCCAAGTAATCAGCAACAACAAATTCAAAAGTGATTAAAGTAAGCAGGCAAAGATGGGTTTCCATTTAACAAATGAAAGCAAATTATTATTATTATTATTATTTTGGCTTCACCCACCAGCATGCAGAACTTCCCCAACCAGGAATCACACCCTGCAGTAGAAAGAGTCTTAACCACTGGACCATCAGGGAAGTCTAAAAACAAATTCTTTTTAATCCAGTTAGCAAACCAAGATGGAGAAGGCAATGGCACCCCACTCCAGTACTCTTGCCTGGAAAATCCCATGGACAGAAGAGCCTGGTAGGCTGCAGTCCATGGGGTCGCCAAGAGTCAGACACGACTGAGCGACTTCACTTTTACTTTTCACTTTCATACATTGGAGAAGAAAATGGCAGCCCACTCCAGTGTTCTTGCTTGGAGAATCCCAGGGACGGGGGAGGCTGGAGGGCTGCCGTCTATGGGGTCGCACAGAGTCGCACACAACTGAAGTGACTTAGCAGCAGCAGTAGCAAACCAAGAAAACTAATAAGGGAAATAAAAATTTATATTAAATCATTCAACAAAATCCAGGCTAATGTCACCAGTACATTTAGATTCTAAATCCCTGGAGGGAAGAGTTGGGTGAGTGAGTATGAACAACAAACAACTTTGCGTTTTCCAATCCTTGTGCTCATCTGTGCTTTGTCAAGCCCCCTGTTTATGAGTCGGGGGATGGCTCAGCCCTGTTCCGCAAGTGATCCAATCTCACCACCAAATCTCTACTCAGCTCCCTCCTCTCCTGGCACTGACCAGGCATCTACAGGCAGTATCTGAAGTGAGATGCAGAAGGGTTCACTTCCTTTGAAGTGTTAGAAGAGCTGGGGGTGGAGAGGGCTACAGAAAAGCACAGCGTCCCTTTAATGCAAAGGTCCTCCTTTGGCAGTCCCTGCTTGCTTGCCTAGTGCTCGGTGGCCCCAGGGCCCATGCATAGCAGATGTGCAAAGTGAGCTCCCCAGGCGTGTGCGTATGAATTCTTTGAGGAGCCTCGTTGGATGAAAGGGACCTTCCCAGTGCACACATTCCTGAGGTCATTCATCATTTTCCAATAACCCCCTATGGTGGGACACCCCACCTGCACTTGCCAGATGACAGAGCCCTTAGATTGGGCCAGGATGCCTCAACTCCACAGTCTTCCATCATTCCACCTGGTCCACGGGAAACCTCCCATTCTCACCAGGCCAGGAAGTTAGTGTTTGGCTGTACCTATCAACCCTCCACCATTTTCTTCAACTCCTCCTTTCCTATTCAGACAGGTGCCAGGAGCATCAGCAGGCATCCAACCCAAGTGGGAACCAGTCTCCCCTTTCCCAGTCACCCCCTGTATGTGACTCTCCCAAAACAGGGGTCAGCAGACTTTTTCTGTAAAGGGCCAGAGAATAAACATTTTTCAACTTTGTGAGCCATATAGTTTCCGCTTAGAGTTTTCAGCTCCACCATTGTAGTGAGAAAAGTATTAGTTGCTCAGTTGTGTCGACTCTTTGCGACCTCATGAAGTGTAGCTCACCAGGCTCCTCTGTCCATGGAATTCTCCAGGCAAGAATACTGGAGTGGGTAGCCTTTCCCTTCTCCAGGGGATCTTCCCAACTCAGGGGTCAAACCTGGGTCTCTCGCCATTGCAGGCAGATTCTTTACCATCTGAGCCACTAGGGAAGACCAGTGATCAGAAAGCACCCATCAAAGATGTGAAAATTAATGAGCATTGCTGTGCTCCAACACTACTCCACTTACAGAGACAGGTGGTGGACTGAATCCCTTCCCCAGAGTATCCCCCATTTGGTTTGCTGTGTCAACATCCCAGGGAGAGGATTGCGTAAAGTCCAGCTGTCCACACCAAACGGTGGACTTAGAGCCAGACACTCCTCTTTTCTCCTCTGACACCATTCTCTCCCTGCATCCCCACTCCAGGATTTCTGCCTGTTTTGACTGTGGAGGAACAGGGCAGGACGGAGTTTCAGTAAAGGGAGCAGAACTGATGGGAGCTCGCTTAATAAGCCCTACCACACATGTGTCCAGAGCTGGCAGTTCTGAGAATGCAGGGCAATTGAGGCTTCTTTGTCTCAGTTTTACATCTGAGCCACTGAGTCTTGAGTATGATGAGAGCTCCACTGAATCTCCCATGAAACTCTCTATGTATCTCCATATTTTAGTCTGTGGGTCAGTAAGTTTAAGAATGAAGAAGATTTGGGAATGAAAAAGTACAGTTGTAGTTCATCAAGGGCAATTGATTTTGTCCTAGTCTCAGCTTGTCACATTCTTGGCAAAATTCAAATACTTTGCACATTCTAGAGTGCATTCTAGTGTTGCACAAAATAATGAATTTTTAAAAATGTAGTTGAAGTTTCTCTTGCTTTTCTAGGATAGAAGGGTTTGCTGTTGTTGTCTTTAGTTGACCTCAGCTTTGGCCCAGAGAGATCAGTGTGGCAATACCCAGACTGACATTTTTGACTTTCCTCTCTCCTACTCCCTCTCATCCTTAGCAAGCAAACTTTTCTTAATCCTGTTCTATTTCAAATAATTTCCTTTGTGACCTCCGTAATAACTCCTCTTAGACTTCCTTTTATAGTTTTGCTTTTCCTAAATGCATATTTTCTCATCAGTCTAAGAATAACATCTGTTGGAAATTATTTTTTCCCATTTCCACTGTGTCTTCTCCTATCTTGTATCCTCCTCTCCTGTCTCATGTTCCTGACTTGATGGCCCCATGTGCTGCCCTGGTAGCTCTGATGAAATGAATTTAATAGATCTTCAGCTCCCCCTTTGGACCACACTGTTCTACATACAGAAGATATAATCATGAAGATCTAACTCCTGCCTTCCAGAAGCTCACAGTCCAGAGAAGCAAGAAGATAAACATCTAAACAAGCTGGGACTTCCCTGGTGGTCCAGTGGTTAGGAATCTGCCTTGCAATGCAGGGGACACAGGTTCCCGGGTCAGGAAGCTCACAGCCCATATGCTGAGCAACAAGCCAAATACATAAAGTAAATAATTTATTTATCCAATGCAGTCAAATAAATTAAATAAAAATCTGAAGATAAAAAATAGGACCACTGACACTGGGGTCAACTGGTTGTCTTCTTGATGGACTGTAGGCACCAGTGTCTATAAGCTGGGCACACTGCAGGCTGGGTGATAGAGTCAGGCTGTGGGGCATTCTTGCACTCCACCACAAGGACAGGGGGTGACCCAGCCGCCATGCCTGAGCTGCTGACTCCCCGTACAGCCCACTTGCACCATGCTCATCAGATGTGGTGAGTCACTCCCCAGCCAGCAGTGTGTGCATGCTTAGTTGCTCTGTCATGTCTGATTCTTTGTGACTCTGGACCCTGCCAGGCTCCTCTGGAAAATCCTTAGGGATTTTCCAACCAGGGTACTGGAGTGGATTGCCATGGCCTCCTCCAGGGGATCTTCCCAACCCAGGGATGGAACTTGAGTCCCTTAGGTGTCCTGCATTGTCAGGCTGGTTCTTTACCCTCGCTCACCTGGGAAGCAGAGCCCTCTACATTTCTCAGCATAGGCCCTGGAGGAGGTCTGGGGGCTCTACTGGCCTTGTGCCACTGAAATGAGGAATGGAAATGGAACATGATCAGGGTTGTATGGGTCCCACAGAGGGTTCTGATTGCTCTCTATTAGATCTTGTGAGGGGAGAAGTACAAAGATCTCACCTTCAAATTGCTTATGATCTGTTGAGTGAGAAAGATAACCAGAAGAGAAGAGATAACTGAAGATAACCAGAGAAGATACCAGAAGATAACCAGAGAAGAGATAACTGAATAATTTTTGTGGGGCAACAGTATCAGCCAGCAACGCTTTACCAGAGTGCCTAAGTTCCAGAAGACAAAAGATGAGAAGACAAGGTTAGTTACAGGTGCTATTTGGAGGAGAATTTTGAGTATGAAGGGTTTAAATTGTTTCCAATCTTTGCTTTTATAAAAGCTATACTATGATGAACTTATCAATGCTTTTGTTTTATTTTCTCAGAACAAATGCCTCCAAATATAAGTACTAAGCCAAATGGATATTAAGGAAATAAACATTTTTAGAGATACTTGTTAGATGCTGCAAGATATTTCCCAATTGATTCCTAAAAGGATTACACAAATCTAGACCCCTCACTCCCAGTAGTATATAAGGGGCCCGTCTCACAAAAACTCAAGCAGCTTTAATAATTATTATTTTTTTTAAACTCTGTGACATTGGTAAAAATATCTAATTTTTTTCTTTGCATTCCCTTGAGTATTAAGGATGTAAACATTTTATCATGGTTGTTAGTCATTTTTGTATACTATTTATGAACCAGCTATTTCATTCAGTATTTTTCTTTCTTAACTCATCTCCATATATGAGTTAAAAAACAGCAAAAGCATACACATAACCTGATACACTCTGTGATTTTATAACATGATACTGATTAGACAATCAGAGTTGAAAGGTATAGTTCTTAGGACAGACTGAGAAAGTGATGTTTATTAAGACACGAAAAATGATGGACCCTTTTAGAAGAAGACAAAGTTCTGTAATGGGAGTAGGCTAGATGTCTACTAGAAACACAGTGAGGAGTAAGAGAGTCAGCACCCTTCCTGAGGTGTGTCTGCATGTTATTCCCAGATACAACATATCAAAACCCTTGATATACAAAGCGGATTTTACTTTGTAAGTTAATTTTAAGGATTGCACTGTCAACAAAATGCATTCTAGTGTGAAGTGATACAAGTCTGCATTCAAATTAGGTAAAATTCATCCTTTGTTCGGAGAAGGGAATGGTACCCAACTCCAGTACTCTTGCCTGGAAAATCATGGATAGAGGAGCCTGGTAGGCTGCAGTCCATAGGGTCGCGAAGAGTCGGACCTGACTGAGCAACTTCCCTTTCACTTTTCACTTTCATGCATTGGAGAAGGAAATGGCAACCCACTTCAGTGTTCTTGCTTGGAGAATCCCAGGGACGGGAGAGCCTGGTGGGCTGCCGTCCATGGGGTCGCACAGAGTCGGACACGACTGAAGCGACTTAGCAGCAGCAGCAGCAGCATCCTTTGTTCTTGTTTAGTTGCTAAGTAGTGTCCCACTCTTCTGTGACCCCACGGACTGTAGCCCGCCAGGCTCCTCTGTCCATGGGATTTCCCAGGCAAGAACACTGAAGTGGGTTGCCATTTCTTTTTCCAGGGGATCTTCCTGATCCAGGATCAAACCTGGATCTCCTGCATTGCAGTCAGATTCTTTACCACTGAGCCAGTTGGGAAGACCCTAAACTCAACCTTACTCACCATCATTTAGTAAGTTCATCTCAATTTGGGAAAAAGAATTTGAAATTATTTTTTAGCTTCATAACACATCAACACTAGACTTTATAAACCTAGCTTTATAAACCTATAGCTTTATAAAGCTAGGTTTCTATCAAATCTTAACACAAACATGAATAATAATGAAAGCTAGTTTTTAAATATTTAGATTTCCTATTCAGATATTATAAATTTTCAGTTTTAATTTTATAGAAGAGAAAAAGGTGGTGTTTAATCATCAGATTCCTGACACTTCTGTTTGCTTCTATTGACTGTTGAGCTACTTTTGTATATGTTTTGGTTCTTTTTAAAAAATATTTTTATTGGAGTATAGTTGATTTACAATGTTGTATTATTTTCAGGTGTATATCTGAGTGAATCAATTATATTTATACATGTATCCACTCTCTCTCTCTCTCTTTTTTTGGTAGATTCTTTCCCCACATAGGCCATTACACAGTATTGAGTACGGTTCCTTCTGATACACAACAGGTTTTTATTAGTTACCTATCATATAGTAATATGTGTAGATTTCCCTGGGGTTTACCAGATGGCGCTGCTGGTAAAAAACCCTTTTGCCAATACAAGAGAAGTAAGAGACATGGGTTTGATCCCTGGGTCAGGAAGATCCCCTGGAGAAGGGCATTATAACCCACTCCAATATTCTTGCCTGGAGAATCTCATGGACAGAGGAACCTGGCAGTCCACGGGGTCTCAAAGAATCAGACCCGACTGAAGTGACTTACCACACATGTATAGGCTTTCAGATAGTGCTAGTGGTAAAGAACCCGCCTGCCAATGCAGGAGACATGAGAGGCATGGACGGGTTAGATCCCTGGATTGGGAAAATGCCCTGGAGGAGGGCATGGCAACCCCCTCCAGTATTCTTGCCTGGAGAATCCCATGGACAGAGGAGCCTGGTGGGCTACAGTCCATGGGGTCAAAAAGAGTTGGACTTGACTGAAGTGACTTAGGATGCATGCAAAATGTGAATATGTTTAGGTTCTTTAAAGATCATGGGTCTATGCTTTAAAATCTGTCACAATTCTGTTTTTTCTTTATTCATGATGATTTTTTCTTTTCAATTTTTAAAATTGTAGTATAGTGCACATAACAGAAAATTTACCATCTCAACCGTTTTTGAATGTACAGTTCAATGGTATTAAATACATTCAGAACATTGTACAACCATGTCCACTGTCTCAAGAACTAGCTTCACGTATTTAAACAGAAACTCTGTGCCACTCAAACTATAACTCTGCATTCTCCCCTCCCCTGTCTCTGCAACCATTCTACTTTGTCTACAATGTTTACTCCTCTAAATAGCTCATATCAGCGGGATCGTGCAATATTTGTCCTTTTGTGACTGGCTTGTTTCACTTAGCATACTGTCCTCAGTGTTCATCCATACTGTAGCACAATGTACAGTTTCCTTCTCCACATTTTGCTTATCCATTCATCCACTGACACACAGTTGGGTTGCTTCCACATATTAGCTATTGTGAATAATGGGTGTACAGATATTTAAGACTTTGCTTTCAATTCTTAGAGATATATATCCAAAATTGGATTTGCTGAATCCGGCAGTAATTCTATTTTTAGTTTTTTGAGAACAAAATACTGTATTTCACAGCAGCTGTGCCATTTTACATTCTTACCAAGAGTACATAAAGATTCTAATTTCTGCATATCCTCGTCACCACAGTATTTTCATTTTGTGATAGAGTCCTCCTAGGGATGTGAGATGGAATCTCATTTTGGTTTTGATTTGTGTTTCCCTAGTAATTAGTGACGTTGAGCATCTTTTCATGTACTTGTTGGTTATTTGTATATCTTTTTCCTTTCTAACTGAGATGTCTTTTATTTCGTTCTCTTGGCTAATGGCTCTGACTAGAATTTGCAGGACTCTGTTTATTTAGAAGTGGTGAAAGCAGCCATCTTTGTCTTTTTTCTGATCTTGGAGGGAAACACTTCAATCTTTCACCATTAAATATGAATGCTACTCTAAGCTTTTCATGAAAAAAAAAAAAAAGTGAAAGTCGCTCAGTAGTGTCCAACTCTCTGCGACCCCAGGGAGTGTATAGTCCATGGAATTCTCCAGGCCAGAATACTGGAGTGGGTAGCCTTTCCTTTCTCCAGGGGATCTTCCTAACCCAGGGATTGAACCCAGGTCTTCTGAATTACTGGCAGATTCTTTACCAGCTGAGCCACAAGGGAAGCCCAAGAATACTGGAGCGAGTAGCATATCCCTTCTCCAGGCAATCATCCTGACCCAGGAATCGAACCAGGGTCTCCTGCATTGCAGGCGGATTCTTTACCAATTGAGCTATGAGGGAAGCCCCATAAGCTTTTCATGCTGCTGCTAAGTCGCTTCAGTCATGTCCGACTCTGTGCGACCCCATGGACGGCAGCCCACCAGGCTCCCCCGTCCCTGGGATTCACCAGGCAAGAACACTGGAGTGGGTTGCCATTTCCTTCTCCAATGCATGAAAGTGAAAAGGGAAAGTGAAGTTGCTCAGTCATGTCCAACATATATGACCTTTATTATGTTGTTGGGCAGTGAGTTCAGTTGCTAGGAGTAGAGAGTGCAGCTTAATCTTTTCAAGGCTTATTTTTAATCCTTTGTTATTGTAATTCCTGCCTAGACATTATTCCAGGAGTAGATTTGTCCTGCTACTGAGGTATAACGCCCTGGGTCTCACTATTCGGTGCTCCAGCTTTCCAAGCTCTCTTCACCGTGGCTGAGTGAAACTTAAGTTGCCACAACATGAAAATGTGCAGAACTACACATCACTGCCACGTTCTTGGCATAATTTTTGGTAGAATGGGAGAATTTTTGGACTGAGTGATGTGTTTCTGCCTTTGGGGCTCTTCCAGATCCCAGCAAGTCCTGCTAGCTTACATTGTTATCTAAGGCTTCCCTAATTTCTCCTTGTCCTCCCCAGACCTTGTTATCTATGGGAGGCCTGCTTCTCTCTCTGCCACCTTCAAGAAAGGATGCTGCTCTATCTCTTTGTTCGGCTACAAAGGGCTTGGCTTTCCTCGGAATCCCATTCAACCAGTATTATCCGTGTCTAACACTCTTAGTTAGAGGATGTTATAAAAGTATATTTTTGCTTTTCTGGGGTTTTCTTGTTATCATGTCTCAGGGTTACATGATTTTCTACATCCTAATTAAGCAGAGGTCTTCAAAACTCTCTTTTTAGGTTTTTACTTTAGTAATGGGTTTTAATCCCTGGTGTAGTTGAGTAAATTACTACATGAATACAGATTCATCCTCCTTATTGCCAAATTCAGACTTAAATTGAAGAAAGTGGAGGAAACCACTAGACCATTCAGGTATGACCTAAATCAAATCCCTTATGATTATACAGTGGAAGTGAGAAATAGATTTAAGGGACTAGATCTGATAGACAGAGTGCCTGATGAACTATGGAATGAGGTTCGTGACATTGTACAGGAGACAGGGATCAAGACCATCCACATGGAAAAGAAATGCAAAAAAGCAAAATGGCTATCTGAGGAGGCCTTACAAATAGCTGTGAAAAGAAGAGAAGGGAAAAGCAAAGGAGAAAAGGAAAGATACAAGCATCTGAATGCAGAGTTCCAAAGAATAGCAAAGAGAGATAAGAAAGACTTCCTCAGCGATTAATGCAAAGAAATAGAGAAAAACAACAGAATGGGAAAGACTAGAGATATCTTCAAGAAAATTAGAGATTCTAAGGGAACATTTCATGCAAAGATGGGCTCAATAAAGGACAGAAATGGTATGGACCTAACAGAAGCAGAAGATATTAAGAAGAGGTGGAAAGAATACACAGAAGAACTGTACAAAAAAGATCTTCATGACCCAGATAATCATGGTGTGATCACTCACCTAGAGCCAGACATCCTGGAATGTGAAGTCAAGTGGGCCTTAGGAAGCATCACTACGAACAAAGCTAGTGGAGGTGATGGAATTCCAGTTGAGCTATTTCAAATCCTGAAAGATGATGCT
>SJYT01013183.1:7151-48162 GCA_006410635.1 Cephalophus harveyi | reverse complement strand
GGTCGTCCCCTTCTCCTCCTGCCCTCAATCCCTCCCAGCATCAGAGTCTTTTCCAAAGAGTTAACTCTTCGCATGAGGTGGCCAAAGTACTGGAGTTTCAGCTTTAGCATCATTCCTTCCAAAGAAATCCCAGGGCTGATTCCCTTCAGAATGGACTGGTTGGATCTCCTTGCAGTCCAAGGGACTCTCAAGAGTCTTCTCCAACACCACAGTTCAAAAGCATCAATTCTTCAGTGCTCAGCCTTCTTCACAGTCCAACTCTCACATCCATACATGACCATTGGAAAAACCATAGCCTTGACTAGACGGACCTTTGCTGGCAAAGTAATGTCTCTGCTTTTGAATATGCTATCTAGGTTGGTCATAACTTTTCTTCCAAGGAGCAAGCGTCTTTTAATTTCATGGCTGCAGTCACCACCTGCAGTGATTTTGGAGCCCCCCAAAATAGTCTGACTCTGTTTCCACTGTTTCCCCATCTGTTTCCCATGAAGTGATGGGACCGGATGCCATGATCTTCGATTTCTGAATGTTGAGCTTTAAGCCAACTTTTTCACTCTCCCCTTTCACTTTCATCAAGAGGCTTTTTAGTTCCTCTTCCCTTTCTGCCATAAGGGTGGTGTCATCTGCATATCTGAGGCTATTGATATTTCTCCCGGCAATCTTGATTCCAGCTTGTGTTTCTTCCAGTCCAGCGTTTCTCATGATGTACTCTGCACAGAGGTTAAATAAGCAGGGTGTCAATATACAGCCTTGACGTACTCCTTTTCCCATTTGGAACCAGTCTGTTGTTCCATGTCCAGTTCTAACGGTTGCTTCCTGACCTGCATACAGGTTTCTCAAGAGGCAGGTCAGGTGGTCTGGTATTCCCATCTCTTTCAGAATTTTCCATAGTTTATTGTGATCCACACAGTCAAAGGCTTTGGCATAGTCAATAAAGCAGAAATAGATGTTTTTCTGGAACTCTCTTGCTTTTTCGCTTACTAGCCAGTATAATAAAGGATATGGTGGGATGCATGTTTCTTAGAAAGCCCTTCCTTCTTTCTGTGTTTGAAGCAAGTTCTGGTTTGAAGGGAACAGGCAGCCTCTGGAGGTTGTCAGCACACTTGCTTTCTCAGCTGTGAATGTGATGTGTTGAACTTTAATTTGCACCGAGTCTTGCTGAACCCTGTGCATCCTGGTCCCCCAAAACATCTGGGTGCTGCTGGGAGTTGAGAACCCTACAGGTAAATCAGGTGTGCTGACTTAAAAAAAAAAAACACAATGTGAGTTAAGTTTTATTTGAGGCAAATTGAGGACTAGAGGCTGGGAAACAGCATTTCTCGGATAGCTCCAAGAAACTGCTCCAAAGAGGTAAGGGGGAAGATCAGTATATGTGTGATTTTGGTGGGTGGGGTGTACGTGCAATCAGGCACAAATTTTTTTGCAGAAGGTTTCTGTTGGTCACCAGGAGCAGTTGTCACCATGAAGGATTTTAGTGCTTTTCTAGATACGAGGCAGTGCAAGAATTGGTCTCATAAAATCGGCTCCTGAAAATATCTAACTATCTAGAAACCTGTTCTGCCAGTTCCCTGGGCCTCATTTCTACTCTCCACCATGGACTCCTTTCAGGAAGTGTTGGAGATTAGCAGCCCATGATCTAATCCTGTAGAGTTCAGTTCAGTTCAGTTCAGTTGCTCAGTCGTGTCCGACTCTTTGCGACCCCATGAATCGCAGCACGCCAGGCCTCCCTGTCCATCACCAACTCCTGGAGTTCACTCAGACTCACGTCCATCGAGTCCATGATGCCATCCAGCCATCTCATCCTTGGTCGTCCCCTTCTCCTCCTGCCCTCAATCCCTCCCAGCATCAGAGTCTTTTCCAAAGAGTTAACTCTTCGCATGAGGTGGCCAAAGTACTGGAGTTTCAGCTTTAGCATCATTCCTTCCAAATTTTTGTACAGTTCTTCTGTGTATTCTTGCCACCTCTTCTTAATATCTTCTGCTTCTGTTAGGTCCATACCATTTCTGTCCTTTATGGAGCCCGTCTTTGCATGAAATGTTTCCTTGGTATCTCTAATTTTCTTGAAGAGATTTCTAGTCTTTCCCATTCTGTTGTTTTCCTCTATTTCTTTGCATTGATCGCTGAAGAAGGCTTTCTTATCTCTTCTTGCTATTCTTTGGAACTCTACATTCAGGTGCTTATATCTTTCCTTTTCTCCTTTGCTTTTCACCTCTCTTCTTTTCACAGCTATTTGTAAGTCCTCCCCAGACAGCCGTTTTGCTTTTTTGCATTTCTTTTCCATGGGGAATGTCTTGATCCCTGTCTCCGGTACAATGTCACGAACCTCATTCCATAGTTCATCAGGCACTCTATCTATCAGATCTAGGCCCTTAAATCTATTTCTCACTTCCACTGTATAATCATAAGGGATTTGATTTAGGTCATATCTGAATGCTGCTGCTACTGCTAAGTCACTTCAGTCGTGTCCGACTCTGTGTGACCCCATAGACGGCAGCCCACCAGGCTCCCCCGTCCCTGGGATTCTCCAGGCAAGAACACTGGAGTGGGTTGCCATTTCCTTCTCCAATGCAAGAAAGGGAAAAGTGAAAGGGAAGTCGCTCAGTCGTGTCCAACTCTTAGTGACCCCTTTGACTGCAGCCCACCAGGCTCCTCTGTCCATGGGATTTTCCAGGCAAGAGTACTGGAGTGGGGTGCCATTGTCTTCTCCAATACTCAAATGGTCTAGCGGTTTTCCCTACTTTCTTCAATTTCAGTCTGAATTTGGTAATAAGGAGTTCATGATCTGAGCCACAGTTAGCTCCTGCTCTTGTTTTTGTTTGTACACATACACATACACGCACGCCTTGTTTACAATCTGTATTTAAACTGCTTTCAAGTTGCTTGTTGTTGTTCAGTTGCTAAGTCATGTCCAGCTCTTTGCAACTCCATGGACTGCAGCATGCCAGGCTCCCCTGTCCTTCACTGTCTTCTGGAGTTTACTCATATTCATGTCCATTGGGTCGGTGGTATTATCCAATCATCTCATTCCTCTGACTCCCCCTTCACTTTTTGCCTTTAATCTTTCCCAGCATCAAGGTCTTTTCCAGTGAGTTGGCTTGTCACATCAGGTGGCCAAAGTACTTGTTTTAAAGATTCTTTTCAATTCCCTTTCCACAGTAGGTGCTCAGAGGAGTGGCTTAACGACTTCTCTTCTTTCTTTTGTTTTAGCCATTTTAAAAGTCAACTGTAACGAAACATTTTCCCACTTTTAGCACTTGACTACCATCCAACAAGTTAACTACTTTATCTTGACAGTCCTTTGTTTAGAAAAGATAACTGTAGAAAATAAGTTTAGAAAAAAATGTGATGTTCGCGTCTCATTTCGGGAAGTAGGACGAGGCTCTTATTGTTTGCTGGTAAATTTTACTGTTAATGTTACTTTTTAAAAGGTTTTCCTAGGGTTTAAAAAAGCTTGAAAGTAGAGATAAATTGTGCCCCTCACATGTAGGATCCTCTTTGAACATGAACATGAAGCTCAGTCATGTCTGACTCTTTGCAGCCCCGTGTACTATAACCTACCAGGCTCCTCAGTCCATGGAATTTTCCAGGCAAGAGTACTGGAGTGGGTTTCCATTTCATTCTCCAGGGGATCTTCCCAACCCAGGGATCGAACCCAAGTCTCTGGCACTGCAGGGAGACGCTTTACTGACTGAGCCACCAGGGAAGCCCAGAATCCTCTTTAGAGTGATGGTTTAGAAATTACTGAGAGGTAAGTCCCTGCCCCGAGCCGTGTAGCATGCTCATTGCTCTCACGGTGCCTTGAAAACCCAATTTAAAAATTGACAGATGGGGACTTCCCTGGTAGTCCAGTGGTTGCAAATTGGCCTGCCAATGCAGGGGACACAGGTTCTATCCCTGATCCAGGAAGATCCCACATGCCACAGGCAACTAAGCCTGTGTTCCACAACTACTGAAGCCCAGGTGCCTACATCCTGTGCTCCCCAACAAGAGAAGCCACAGCAATGAGAAGCCTGCTCACCACAACTAGAAAGTAGCCCACGCAGCAATGCAAACCCAGTGCAGCCAAAAATAAATAAATAAATATATTTGTTAAAAGAAGAACTGACAGATGGGTGTAAATGCCGTCAGAAATTTCAGAGTTTTGGCTGCCTTTATTTAAAAAAAAATTCTTTTTACATAAAATCAGGATAGCTGATTCCTTTTAGGCCTTGGTTGGCTGCCCAAATATATCCTTCAAAATTAGACCCATTTCTTAAATATGTCTGGAGCAGCGTCAAAAAAGCATCTGAAGCCAAGGTTGGTGTGTTTTTGAAGCTTTACACAGAGAAGATCTCTAAGGATTTCTGCTATGTGGAGGCAATATTTCTGTGGAGGAAACTTGTATCCAGGCTGACATTTTCCATCCTGGGTTTTCTACCTGCTGTGATGTGGGATGGCCAAGATGTGAAACCCCAAACGTTGGGGTTATAACACAGCTTTACTAGCCTCTGAGGGCTGGTTCCTCGCAGCCATTGTTCACAGGCGCCAGATGATCTAAGAAGATCATGGAAACCTGGCACCTCACTGCTTTTTTGGCTAACACCGCCAGAGAAAATTAATTGTTATTGTTTTTGGAAACACTCATCCAGTGCACAAAATAGTAATATCAGCAATCATTATTATTATTTTTTTGGCAGAGGTTGGGGAGTTTGGAGGATGATGAACCCTGTGATTTTATTGCAGCTGGCCAGTTTTGGGGCAACAAAAGGGTGTTACATTCCTCTGGCTGAGAATCTTATAAATTCGTAAAGCAAAAGGGCTCCACTAATTTGTCTGAGTTGATGAGACGCAGTGAACTTGAGCCTCCTGTCTGATTCAATGGGGCTTGAATTTCTGGTAACTCCTTGCTCCATGGTTGGTTTTCCTATTAAGCTTGTTGACAACACAGTATTGGGTCAACCCAAGTCCTGTCTTTCTTTCAAACCACTCTTCTTGTAGCCTCAACACACCCCTAGTGTCATACCTTTGATTAGCCCCAAACCATGGTCCACCCTCCCTTCATTGTGGAGAGCCACGAGCTTGAGTGTTTTTCTTGCCTAAAAATTGGAGGACTAATTCTGAATCCTCTAAGAAGTTCCCTTAGATTGCCCCTCATTCCTTTCCGGGGCAGTCTAGTCCTGGCCCCCACCTTTCCTCTTAATGTACCATGATTCGCTTTCCCTGTTTATTTTGTCTACTTGCCTCTTTTATTCGATGCATAAGTGTAATCCCATATCCCATTATCCACTTATCCCATGCATAAGTGTAATACCTACCAAAATGCCATTCAAGGGGCTGGTGCAGTTGTCACTTAAAAATGCACGACATGAGAATTTTGAGTTACATTTTATTTGGGGCAAAATGAAGACACTAGCCCAGGAGACAGCATTTCAGATAGCTCTGAGAAACTGCTCCAAAGAGACCAGGGCGGGGTGGAGTGTGGTTCAGTATATGTGTGATTTTGGTGAAGGGGGAATACATGCAATCAAGCACACATTTTAGCAGAAGGTTGCTGCTAGTCACAAGGAGCAGACGTCGCCACGAAGGAATTTAGGGCTTTTCTAGATATGAGGAGATGTAAGACTTGGGCTCGTAAAACTGGCTCCTGAAAATACCTAGCTATCTGAAGATCTATCCTGCCAATTTTTCCAGAGCACAGAGGCCCTTGCTGCTCTCCATCCTGAACTCCCTTCAGGGGTGTTGAAGCAGCTACAGCAGCACATGATTTAATCCTTGTAGAGGGAGATGGCAAGTACCCATGGCAAGTGCTAGTGTGTAGACAACACAGCGCTTGTGACCTTGTGGCTACAAAAGAAGCTTCTATGGACAGTGTGAGTCAGGGAGAGCAGGACCTCTTATCTCCTAAGACTCCAAAAACTGGGGGCTAATGCTTCAGAAAGTAGGGCTAACCCTGGATGTAGCCTATGTGCTGGGGCACCTGGGAAGCCTAGTGTCCAGTTTTGGAGGACATATGTCATTGTTGGTTTTGATTGTCCACCATATTTACCCTTCTGAACAATGCCCCAAGTTTATTCCTTTTGAGTAGTTACCCTTCCTCCATGGTAGGTCATTTTGGAATGAGGGAAAATACAGGCCACCTCCTTCTCCACCAGGGAAGCAGGTGGGGCCCCTAAAGTCCCTGCCTCTAGCTCTTCCATCTCACCACCTTAGAACAAATTGCCAAGCCACCCAAGAACCTGACTTGAGCCAGACTCTTACTTCAGTCGCATTGACTCTAACACAGATGTACCCAGGGGAAAAAAATGATGGAATTTACTCATTTTAAAGTCATATGGATGAAGGAATCAATTAATTCCTGCTGTCTCAGTGCCTAAGGTTTTCCTATTGCTTATAAGGTTTTCGTTATAGCTTTCCCAGGTTTTGTTTTAGTTCCATTTAGTTCTCCAGTCTTCCATCCAGGCTGTAAGATATATGGTCTCTCTCCCCAAAATTCCTGCTCTCTGCTTAGAGTTAGACATGATTGCCTTTGTTATTTGCAACCAAAGATCCCCAATATACACTTTCCTCTATCACTGATTTGCTAAGTAATGTGTATCTCAAAATTAGCCAAGGCTTGAGTTTTTCCCTTCAAAAGGAGTTCCACACAGTGGAATATTTTGTAGCAGAGGATAAGTGAACCGAAGGCTAATTTTGTCTAAATTCTTCTGAAGATTCTCCACTGTGTTTGAGAACCAGATTGCTTTGGAGAAAACCACTCATGTTGTAAAAGTCAAATCTGAGAACAACTTTTTGGTCTGCCTGGCTTTTGGAGCACAGGTCTAGAACCAAGGAAACATCTGATCATTCCTTGTTTATTTGGGTGGATGTGAGAAAAGTGGAGAGACATGCTTAAACCCAATGGCGTGTTTAAACCAAAAGAATCCAGATAGGATCAGAGCCACCCTCCCAGGAGAAGGACAGCTGGAGGGACTCGTGGACTCATGGGGGAGTCTGTGAAGGGAGAGGAGAAATATGGACCTATTTTGTCCATATTTTGTTGTTAAGAAACCTACCAAGAAGTCAGTCGTTTCTTTCTAAATGAGAGCCCTCGGTGGGTCAAGTCTACACAGCCTGCAAAAGTGTGCCAAGTATTTTTGTGAGACTGATTAGGGCAGAGACGCTGTTTCTCCTTTGGTCCTCATGACAGAGGGTACAAAAATACACCGAGGAAACTACAAAACTGTGTAGATCGCCACTGCCAAAGAGGTACCTGCTTATATATGTAGTTTCTGAAAATTGCACATGTGAACAAGAGCCAGGGCTGCTGCAGGGGGAGGCTCTATCAGGAAAAACATGTCAGTGCCCTGGGGGAGATGGGATTGGGTTGGTCCCTCTGGGGGCTGCTGGGTGGCAGTTGGCAGGTGGCAATGGACAGGTGATCTGATGCTGAGACAAATGATGAACCTGTTTCATCACCTGCCACAAGTCAGTTGGGAAAATCTCTGCCCTTCTTTAATGAAGTTTATCATTCATAGGTGAGTTGGAGAAAGAAAGAGAAGCTGAACTTGATGGCCTGCTAATTCAGTTAAAGAACTAAAATATCTGGATAAAAATGAAACAGCCACAGTGAACTTGAACACTTGCTGATTCCCTTTAAAAACCATTTTTATCATTATCTCCCACATGAAAACTGGGGACCATTTTTTGTTGATGAATTGGCTATCTTCCTGTTCAAAACAGGGCTTTAAGTTTTCCTCAGCAGCTATTTTGAAGAGGGGGGCAAAATTCACATTTTTGAACTGTGCAAATAATTGATCAAAACTGGAGAAAAACAGTGGAGTGGATGGTAGACAAGTTTTCATTGTAGACAATCAAATTGAGATAATAAGACTTTGAGTTGATGCTTGAAGAGCCCAAGCCATCATAGCACCACATGGCTAGTCATCTTGATCAACACCTTGGAGTTTCTTGTAAAAAAGAGGGAAAGAAGTGGTCAGAAGTAGTGGCATCTCTGGGCTCTGGGTTGTTGAGGAGGGATGAGTCTGAGTCATTTTTCCAAAGATTCACTGAAAGGAGAGAGCAGCATAGGTATTCCCTTGTACCTCTCAGCTCTCTTCCAGTTTCCTTGATGGGTTCCTTGACAACAGGGGCTCTTCAAAGAAGGAAACCCAGGAAACAGAGCACACCACGGGGGAAAAGTCTGACATAAGAAAATAACTCCCAGGACTTCCCTGGTCTAGTGGTTAAGACTCTCCAGTCTTAATGCAGGGAGCACGGATTCCATCCCAGAGTGGAGAACCAAGATTTCACATGCTGAACAGCATGGCCAAAAAAACATAAGAAAGAAAATGGTTCCATTCTTGGAGCCTGGTGAATCTTCTTGCCTCAAGCCCTGGGTGCAGGTCTGGACACGGGCTCTGTTGCCAGGACCACTTGGAGGTTTCTTTTGAACACCTCCCCCTAAGATCCTCTCCTGACCTCTCTTTCTTCCACTGTAAAACACACACTCCTTCTCATCTCTCTTTTCCCAACCTTCATTTCCTCCCCCAGCCTTCCTGGTTCTGCTTGCAAGGGTCAGTCTCTGCTCGAGGAGGACGGTGGTATCTACCATATGCCTGAAGATGCCCCAGCTCAGATTTCCCAGGCAACACAGCTGGATCTGGAAAGTCAGTGTCAGAGATACCTTCCAAAACTTAGGAGCTGGGTGGTGGCAAGGCTGAGAGCTGGCTAAAGGAGAACGTTGCCAGATGAAAAATGAGGCAGAGGAGGTGCAGCGTGCGGTGCAGGTAAACTGCCTCTCAGAAATCCCCCAACAACAATACAACACCACAGCAAAATGTCCCGATTTGCAGCATTTGCAATTTCCATGGTATAAGTACTCCTCTCGCAGCACATGGCCCATTTCACACTACCAGTGGTTTAGTGCCAGCCCGCAAAAATCCTGACTGCTAGCAATTGGCCCTCCTGAGCTCATAGGAGCCACCACCATTGGCTCAGTCCGCAGGCCCGTGGACTTAGCTTTGCTCAAAGCACTGCACCAAGAATTCTGTAACGAGAAGGATGCCAGGTCTAAGATGAATGAAACACCGAAAAATGAAATTCAAGCTCATTGCTCCATGCCACGGAAAAGAGAAAACCATGCCCCCTCTTGGGAGTGGTGGGAAAAGTCTATGAAGCATAGAAATTAGAGTTGAACAGAAGGGACAAGATGTCCAGGGGAGAAGGCCAAGGGCTGGGGTCAAAGGAACAGTCATTCTGATCATTTCCTACATGTTCTGCACATTCCTAAGCTTAGCTCCTTCATTGATTGATTTGACCCCCAAACAATCATTGACTTGTCAGTATTGTTATCCTCCTTTTAGGAGTGGAAGATTTCTGCTCTGGGATGGGGAATCATGTGGGATGCCTTCAAGGTGCTCCACCTCCATGGTGCAGCCACTCCTCTGGGCTGCACCTGGTCCACTCAGGCTTCAGAACCCAGCTGTTCCCATCCCCCCTGAAGTGCCTGCTGCCTGCCTTAGGCTGATGTGTGTACCCAACAAATAGCCCTTGAGTAGACAGGGCTCATGAAGGAAAAAGATAAGTGCCAGGGATTTTCCTAGTAGTCCAGTGGTTAAGACTCCACCTTCCAGTGCAGAGGAAGCAGGTTCAATCTCTCATCAGGGAAGTAAGTTTCCACGTGCTAAGGGGTGTAGTCAAAATTTTTTTTAAAAAAAGGCAAGGGGCAGAGAAATTGCCCCTATGAGAGTTGGTCTCTAGTTCTTCAACTTTGGTCTAGGGAGAAAGACTGAGGAAGTAGGCTCCTGTTTCATTCATTTGCATCTGTAAGGGTCCTGCCTTGAGACATTTCAGAGTACACACATTTCAGATTCTGGGCATAGGTTGAGCGGTGTTTTAAGCCCTGGCAGGTTGTGACTGGCCATTGATTTTGCAAGCAAGTTCTTAGCAAGGCAATGCCTTGATAGAGGCCCAGAAAAGGACAATCTTGAGGAAAGCAGATGTAGGAATGTAGGCTAACAAAAACCAAACCAAACTGATAGCAATAGGAAAACAAAATCAAAACCTGACAACCCCCAATTCCTATAACAAAACCCACTAACACCACACAAAAGCATGATATAAATTAAAAATTCAAAAGCTATTATTTGTGTAGACATGCAAATGTTTGTATGCAAGCACATTTTTCTCTTGCTGGTTTTCAACGGATTTTGTCTGAGGGGTGTTTGGAGAGAAAAAGTACTGGGTAAAACAGCTCTGTAGGACGAGTCTTTGAGGTTCATGGGGCAGGGTCTGCCAGGAGTGGGTGGGTGTTCACTGGGGTGGGGGGCAGGGTGAGACCTCCATATACTTTCTGACAGATGATCAACAGAGTTTACTGGAGACATAGAATCCTATGTGCCAACAGGCAGCAAGATGGAGCGGCTGTTTTCCGTTAATATTTTTGTAAATGATGCATCGCTGAACAAACACAGATGACCAATTTGCCAAACGAGAACGGAGGTATGTGCGGGTGTACTTGTGGGTCTGCATGTCTGTCTAGGTGCAGACAATGGCTTTTTAATACTTTTCCTGCTTTTGTTTATAGTCAACTGTTGCTTTTCTATTTCATTGTCTCTCAGTTACTTTTAACTCTTCGTGTTAGAGTTGAATCCAACTTCGAAAACAACGTTCGTCTAATATCACTATTCTGACCAATGACAGTGGCCTGAAAAAATGAAGGGGACCAAGAGTGGAGGACAGACCACTGGTTTCTAGCTCTGAATTCAAACTCAACCTGCTTTAAAGTGTCTTTGGCCTGACCACTTTCAAATAACTTTCTCTGCCTGCTTCAGCCTATATATCGTTTCCAAAATAGCATGAAAAAGTTTTCTCATTGTATTTCAAAACGAAAAATGTTCCGTCTACATCTGGAAATACTAAAAAATGTGCTTTCTTACAGTATTTTTTTTTACTAGGTATGGACAAGGTTTTGACCCCTATTATTGGAACTCAAATCCAGATGGAGTTTGGTAAGGTTCTAATCATTTGAGGGGTATTCTTTTTTGAAGATTTGTACATCTTTAGGGGAATTTCTACTTTAAAGAAGTTATCATTTGTGGGAGGTCCGTTATGACGATTTTAAATAGTTTGGGGGAATTTCTCTTTCTTTGAAGATGTCTATAATTCAGTGAAAACATTTGCCAACAGAGATGGTCACATTTCCCTACTACAAAAACCTCTCCTTCGAAAACGAATCAGGTCCCCTTTTAATGTATTGGCTGTAAGTAAGCTTAAGGGGTTTCTTTCTTTCCTAATATTGGAAACAATGGAAAGAATATTCTTGTGTTTGAGCAAAAATAAGATTTAAAGTGGTACAGGGAGATAATCGAAATAGCACAATAATAAACACATATGTTAATATCATTGAGTTGAAGATTAAAATAGCAACGATCGAAGACAAGGCTGCTTCAACGTATGACATTTCTTTCTTGCAACCAATTGTGTCTTTATGGAAGCTGCATTGTCTGGAAAAAAAGAAAGTTTCAAAGACAGTTTTAAAAATTGTTAGCTAAAGGCTTCAGTCAGAATAGTTGAAAAGGTAATTGATCCACAGATGAGCTAACAGCTACCAACAGCATGTTTTTTTTTTTTTTTTTTTCCAGTCTGTAGCTGACAGATCTTCCTTCTTGCTGCCCCTGACAAGGATGGCATCTAGGCAGTCCCACAGCTTGGATGAAAGCAGGAGTCAGAATAAGTTCAACTCCACAGGTTTTCAATCTCCAAGCCATCGGCCCCCAGGTAATTGGTCCTTTTTAGGCTCTTGCTTTATGCTACTCTTTCCTGGTGGCTCAGATGGTAAAGAATCTGCCTGCAATGCAGGAGACCGGGGTTCAATCCCTGAGTGGGGAAAATCTCCTGGAGAAGGGAATGGCAGCCCATTCCAGTATTCTTGCCTGGAGAATCCATGGACAGAGGAGCTGGTGGGGCAGTGGGGATGGTGCTACAGTTCATGGGATCTCAAAGAGTCGGACATGACTGAAGTGACTAACACTTCACGCTATGCTAAGGCACCTGGCTCTGGTGACCTGGTATCTTGGCTGACCTTCAATATTTTAATACTAATGTTGGTTCTCTAATCACATGAATTACAACAGTCCTGGACTCCACTAGGCATTCACAAATATTTATGAAGTGGTTGCAATGTGCTGGACATGGTTGTAGGTACTTGGGCTCCATCCCAAGAAAGAGAAGACAATGTTACCTTCAAATTTAGGACTTGAGATCCTAAGAAGTTTAGTAAATGCCCCGCCCTACCCATTACTCCTCTTGGCTGCAAGCCATCACCTGGTGGATAGTCCTGCCCTGGGAAGTCCCCCTGGAGGAAGTGCAGACTTCTTCCTACCCTTCTCCGAGGGAAACTGGTCAAAAGAGAAAGGTGTTGCTGGCTCCAGGGGCCTCACCCAGTGGGGGATGCAAGCTGGAGGGGAAGCCTACCATCCCTCTTCTTGCAAGGCACACTTGCAAGTTCACTCTGTGCTTGACCTCAGAAATCTCGTCTTCACCAAACTGGCATCTGAGCAGCAACCTCGATGGTGCTCACCAACCGGTATTTCCTTCTTGCCTTCTTCTTGCCTTCTTGCCTTCACTCCCCTTTCTTCCTCATTCCTGATTCCTGGAATCACTTCCTAGGTAACTGGCCCGTACCTGTTTGTCTGAGGTTTGCTTTCAGGGAAAGCCTAACCAAGACAGACAACAACAAAGTTAACAGCCACTGTGTAGTATAGAAGAAGGAATATGCACCATGTGAAAGAATTGACCTGTAAATAGAAATTTTTTCTATTTCCTTTTAGGATTGTTCATTGCTGGAAATACAGCTGAATTTTGCATGTTGACTTTGTATACTGCTACTTTGTTGAATTCATTTATTTCTTATAACAGTTGTGGTTGTGCGTCTGATCTTTAGAATTTTCTACATATAGTATCATGACATCTGCAAGCAGAAATAATGTTACTTCTTTTCTAATCTGAATTCTGTTTATTTCTTCTTCTTATCTATTTTTTTCTGGCTAAAACTTTGAATACTATGTTGAGTAAAAGTGGTGAAAGTGGGTGTCTTGTATTGTTTCTGATTTAGAGGGAAAAGCTTTTGGTCTTTTAGCATTGAGTTTAGTGTTACCAGGGCTTCCCTGGTGGCTCAGATGGTAAACAATCTGCCTCCAATGCAGGAGACCTGGGTTTGATCCCTGGATCGGGAAAATCCCCTGGAGAAGGGAAAGGCCACTCCAGTATTCTTGCCTGGAGAATTCCATGGACAGAGGAGCCTGGTCGGCTACAGTCCACGGGGTCACAAAGAATCAGACATGACTGAGCAGCTAACACATATATAGTGTTACCTGTGGGCTTTTCTTATACAGCTTTTATCATGTTGAAGCAGTTTCCTTCTGTTTATAGTTTTGATTCTTTTTATCATGAAAGCATCTTGAATTTTGTTAAAAGCTTTTTCTGCATTAGTCTCATGATTATATACTTTTTCCATTATATTAATGTGGTATATTATATTGGTTGGTTTTCATATGTTGGTTATCCCCTGGTCTTCTGTGTTTGGACAGTTTTCAACCCTACCTCTGTGGTCTAGTTGCCGTGCTCACTCTCATTCCTGAGTTGACACCCTTGTGTCTGCTGTGCCTGATAGGGAAGGGGGAGAAGAAGAGCCTCTTACATGGCTGTCTCTACTGTGTTCCCACTGCCGTTTCCCTGACTTTGTTCTCTGCTTGCTCCCTATCAGCTATTTCTGAACCTGAACCATGTCAGTGCTACTCTCTCAATTCATCCTTCCCTCCCCATGTCCATATGTCCACTCTCTATGTCTGTGTCTCTATTCCTGCCCTGCTAATAGACTCATCTATACCATTTTTCCAGATCCCACATATATGCATTAATACATAATATTTATTTTTCTCTTTGGGTTTCCCCAGTGGTTCAGTGGTAAAGAATCTGTGTGAGACGCTGGAGACTCAGGTTTGATCTCTGGGTCAGGAACATCCCCTGGGGGAGGGCATGGCAGCCCACTCCAGTATTCTTGCCTGGAGAATCCCATGGACAGAGGAGCCTGGCGGGCTATAGTCCATGGGGTTGCAAAGGGTTGGACATGACTGAAGTGACTGAGCACACACATTTTTCTCTTTGTGACTTACTTCACTAAGTATGGCAGACTCTAAGTCCATCCACATTACTACAAATGACTCAGTTCCATTCTTTTTTCATGGCTGAGCAATATTCCATTGCATATATGTACCATATCTTCTTTATCCATTTCTCTGTCCATGGGCATATAGGTAGCTTCCATGTCCTGGCTATTGAAAACTGTGTGAGGGAATATAATCCTTAATTTTAGGAGGACAAGTAATTTAGTTGGAAAGAGACCTTCTCTCTTATTTAGAAAACAATCTCTAGCAGCAATTAAACAGGAGCTGCTGGTATGTTATTACCTAAATATTCCATGAGAATTTCCAGAAGAGACAACTGACAGCCTAATAATTCAGAGGATTTTGACTGTACCCTGAAATATAAGAGCCTACATTTTATAATCACAATATGTTAAAGGATCATCTTCGGGCATTGTGTTGTAGGACTTGAAAGTCCTACTTCATTAAAAAAACTTTTTCCAAATGTCTTTGTTCCATTAAAAGAAAAGCTATCATTTCTAGGTCAGTTAATAAATAAACTTCAAAAACTCAAACCATACTTTCTCTTTCCTTTTTCTGTTCAGCTTGATACAATTGAACACTGGAGTCTGAGAGGCCAATAAGGTATGTGGGTGGGACAGCCCAAATGGAAATAACTGACCATTAGCAGTTACTGGACTCTGGGTCCATAAGGAAATTATGGTGGTTTTGTGGAAGGCAGTAGAGGATTCTTAGTTGACTGAAACTTGGGTAGGAATTAGCTGCATAACTAAGTAACTGGATCTGTTTCTTTTTCTGTAGTATGAAGAGTGTGAAAAGGCCATTTTAATGTTTTCATAGAGTGGCTTCTCTTGGAAAATATCCTCGAACATACCATGGAGCCGTGTCAACTGTAATATAAAATGTCCTAGAAATCTTATAATTTACGAGCTAAATGGCACACCTGAGGATTACAAGGTTTTTTCCATCCACTTGTAACAGCTCAATGACTGATTTAGCAGGGAGGAAGCAAGATGGATAATCCTGGTCACCTCAACATTTTTCCTGTCTTGCTGACTTCAGAGATTTAGGGGTACAGAGTCTGCAGGATTTGTACATC
The DNA here is from genome assembly GCA_006410635.1 of Cephalophus harveyi. Lineage (NCBI taxonomy): Eukaryota > Metazoa > Chordata > Mammalia > Artiodactyla > Bovidae > Cephalophus > Cephalophus harveyi. The sequence continues at coordinate 32,940 of SJYT01013183.1, read as the reverse complement.
TCTTTGGTGATATTTTAGAGTCAAACTCAAGAGATGAAGAGGAAGTATGGTCCTTAGATTGGTATCCATATTCCATTATTTGCAAATGGCTTTATTTTTCAGATAGCAAGCTCTTTGCAGCTTCCCTGTTTTTCACGATCTGCTTGTGAAGATATAAGGGCACTGGATGCTGTGTTTTTTCTCTGTTGACACTGCTGCCCCAATAACTGAGGAATAAGGGAGCAGTGGAAGGTAGTTTCAGGTTCTGGATTACTTCTTAATTTCCCTTTCCAACTCTCAGTTTTGTTTGCCTGTTTTTAAACCTGTAAATGGGAATAATAATCAGAAGAGTACTTTTCCCTTAGGGTTATTGCAAGGATTTTCCTGTAATGATGTAAAGTAGCAGACATATAGCACCTCTGACTCAAAGGATATGAATTTGAGCAAACTCTGGGTGATAATAGAGGACAGAGGAGCCTGGCGTGCTGCAATCCACGAGGTCACAGAGAGTCAGACACGACTTCGTGCCTGAACAACAAAGACATGCAGTTAGCGTTTGTTGTTTTACTGTACACATAGCTAGTTGTCTCTAGTGCGCTCGGTCACCTGAATAAAAAATGACTTTTAAAATTCAGGTAATGTTCATGCATTGGAATAAAGAATAATCTCTTGTGTGTAGAGACTATGTTATCAGTTTTATGGGTCTCAATCTCGGAGAAGGCAATGGCACCCCACTCCAGTACTCTTGCCTGAAAAAATCCATGGATGGAGGAGCCTGGTGGGCTGCAGTCCATGGGGTCACTAAGAGTCGGACACAACTGAGCGACTTCACTTTCACTTTTCACTTTCATGCATTGGAGAAGGAAATGGCAACCCACTCCAGTGTTCTTGCCTGGAGAATCCCAGGGATGGGGAAGCCTGGTGGGCTGCCGTCTATGGGGTCGCACAGAGTCGGACACGACTGAAGCGACTTAGCAGCAATGAGGCTGAAGTAGTCTTTTCTTATTGATTTGAAGAAATTAAGGTACTTTGCATTGTTTTCTTATTTTTAAAATAGATTCAATGTCTCTTTGTCTATGTCTCTCAGGACATAGAATTCAGAAGAATGGATGCTGTTGCGGTATTTGCATTTTAAAATGTGGTTGTTCCATCAGAGTTACAGCAGCCCCAGTACTGACTCAGACTGTGGAAGAGAAGTCACTTTCTCTCCCTGATTCCAAGATGTATCTCCAGGTGTTTCTGGAGTAATGGACTTAGAAGCACAGTGTGCTGGGGTTTAACTGTGAATTTTTTTTTTTTTGCTGTGGTTGCCTCATAGCCTCTTATTTCACTGAGTTCCAGAGAACACACAGTTTGGGTTGTTCAGCTTGGAACCACTGATGGGTGAGGAAGGATCACTAAGGAAAGCTTGAAAGTATCCACTGTATGAATGTGCCTGCAGTCTCCTTCACTGTAGGCGTGCCTGTAAGCCCTGATACCACACCATAGTTTTCTGTTCTTATCATACTCTCTTTCCATATTTAAGATGGCAATTAAATTAAATACCCTGAGTTTATGTAGTTGGCCTAGCAAATGAACTCTGTGCTTTGTATCACTTTTTTACATGGTGGTACTCAAAACCACCATGGGTGATATTTTGTGAATATCAACCACAGAAAAGATGTAGGGAACATGATGGAGCAATTAAGAAAAAAATAGAGATGACTAAGTAAAACAGCAATAAAGTATCTTTCTGCTCACTGGTTTGGTATAGATAGGAATATATGTGTAACACCCAGAGTCAGTGAAGTCCAAGGAAAAGGACTCTCTCATACTTTGCCAAGAGGTATCAACTCACATACCTTTCTGGAGAGCAATTTGGTAATGGATATCAGAATCTTAGAAAAAGTGCCAGGTGCAAACATTCTCTTTTAGAAAAAATTTAGTCTATGGTAGTAATCTAAAGGAATATTTAGCTATGTTTTAACCATAGTTCTGTTTATAGCAGGGGAAAAAAATCTCAAACAACGATATCTCTAATAGTAGGGAATTACAACAATGCAGTAGAATATTGTAAAGCCAATAAACTCATGCTCCCAAGGAACATAAAATGTTTATGAAATATGAAGGAAAATGTACTACAGTTTACAAAGCAGTTTGAGCCCATGTTGGTTAAATTGTATATTTCGGTTGAATTTCATGTTTATATTGTATTTTGGAAAGATTTATATTGAAATAACAGTAGCTATATTTAATGGCAATTTGAGTGATGCTAGTTATCCTTTACGATATATTATGTCTTTTTTTCAAATTGCTACAGTAAACATGTATTTTGCAAGATGAGCAAAGAATGGTGCTTTTTTTGAGAACAGTAAGGATATTTTATTTTTTCATTCAGGGATTCCAAGTTCTCTGGGCTTGAATTTGGGTTGTGAAATTTTGGCTAATAAACACAATAGATAAATCTAGTTGTTATAGCTACTGATTTGTTTCTCAGTTAAAAGTGGATTATTTTTCTAATGCAATCTAGATGAATTTCTGAGTAAAGATCAACTCTTTAAAAAAACACATCTTTTCTTTTTACTAAATGAAAACAATAATACTGATGTGCTTATAAAGGGTAGACAAAAATCATAGGGCAATAACTTGGTTAAGCTTGTTGAGAAAACACTTATGAATAAGTTCTTTTCAAAGGGTTTTGACCAACACTGCTTCAAACCGTAAATCATTCTTGTTCTTCTGGGTGTTCTCTGTTTTGAATGAAAAAACTGAAAGCATTAAATAAGAAATCCTCCTCACCATCTCAGTTAGGCACCTTGTCACTTACTGCTCTCTGTAGACTTGTGTCAGGTCCTGGGTTCTAGCCAAGAGTTGCTTCTTAAGTATTTGCCAATAATTCAATATTTTTCTTTAAACAAGATGATGGGGACCCAGATGATTTATTCAAATGTGTTACCTAAAAGCCGATTTACTGAGCACAAAGTTCAGGTTAGTTGTCTTTGCCTGAGAACAGGGCAAGATTTTTCATACCCTGGACATAGGAATTTGGTGAATGATGAGATAGACCACTGGCCCGAGTTTATTAATATTGGTGGATCTTTTAGAGTTTGGAGTAGCTTATGTTACAATTCTTTTCTAAGGAAACGGAAGAACTTTATCTAACACTTACTGGTTGGGGCTCTGATCGCCTCCCAGTTCTTGTGTCATTGCAAGGTGGGTAGCAAAGTGTGTTCTGAGCAACCTACCATTTGTTGGAAGAAAACGTCAGCAAAAAAGAAAAAACCCCTTCGCTTGCATTTTGTTCCTTTTAAGGAAGACTGGGAATACCTGAGGGCCCAAGTGGAGGACTCAGCTCCTCAATTTCCCTGCCCTGGAGACCACAGGGGATCAAAATCTACCAGTTTCTTCTCCTGAGACTGTTATCTTGGCACACATTGTAACCTTTTATATCAAAGTGATGGGCTCTTCACTTAGCACGTGTTGCAACCATCCCAACAAAAATGGGTCATTTGCATGATTCATGTATTGGGAAATGGTGCGGAGTGCATCTTTCTTGTTCTTTTCTCTGGAAATAAAATTTTGTCTAATATTTGTATTAAGGACATTGGAGCTTCACTTTATTAAAGTTCTACTTTCTTTAAGAGCTTAAATCACATGATAATACAGTTCTAGTCTTGCAAAAACTTACCTGAAGTTGTTTAAAGTATTTTTTAAACCAGCACAAATATGAATCTTTTGTTATAAGATAATTTTACCCTTGATTTAAGCCAATTTTCTAGTGTGTGTGTGTGTCTCTCTCTGTCTTCATGAGCTGCCTGAAGGCCATATGTCCTTTCCCTGGGTAGAAAAAATTTTCCACTCAAGGTAATAAATATCCAACTTTCAAGCCTAACCTGGAAATGCCACCTTAGACTTATCAATTCTGGCTTGTGCTTCTAAAAAAATACAAAGCAGTTTTCTTAACCATAATTGAAACCATTCAAGAATAGTGTTTTTGGAGCCATGGGTCTGTGAATCTTCTCAAAACTCTTGGTAGAGGCAGCCATGAAAATTCTTGGCACGCTATGCATTAGGTTTTTCCCTCTTTTTCTCAAGGAACGTCTTTAGGCTAATGTCACAGAAAGATGGGACAATGTTGTTTGAGAGACAGTGAAATAGCTGAAGGAGATGCAGGATTGCAGCCCATAACGTATCCTCTCCTGAGAGTGGAAAAATCTAGAAAAAAGTTTTTTTATCACTTACTTCATGAGACTATCCCTAGAACACAGGCCCCCAAACTGCCCAGGGAGACTCTGCTTTGGGAAGATCCCTCGAAAGAACAGCCCTCCCCTGACGCCCACTTTATTTGGGGTTCACCAAGATGAACAGCCCCTCCAGGAGTCTCTGACTGGTGGCTCAGAATTTCAACACGGGCCAACCCCTGCTTCTTGGTCCTCACTCTCAGAGACTACCGGTGACTCATTCCAAGAGTCCAGGTGTGGAGGGAGGGGTCCACAGAGGAAAACACCAGGCTCGGAATTTATGTCTGTCTCAGGCCACATGTTCCCAGCGACTTCTGGGCTGCACAGATATTAATCTCTGGGACCATATGTCTGAAGCTTTTCATCGCTGGGGAACAGCTGAAAGTAGTTGGTGGTGCTTCATGTGCTTCGTGTTAGGTATTAGAAATATGGCCAGGATAGGACCATGTGTTTCTGGGCTCATGGGACCGTGAGGAGAAAGACCTGCACTTCCTTTTACTTTTGAGCATCATTTCATAGCTGCAGTGGTTAAACTCCAGGTAGGTGTATTCTCCAATTGTAAGGGTTGGGGTGGATGGAAAGATGCACCTTTTGTGGGACCATCCTATATCCTCTGTTTCCCTGGAGAAACTTTATAACCTAGAACATCACCCATCTGCAAGATTTTTTTTTTCAGATTGTGTTTTCCCAAAAGTATAATATGCCAAAGTGTGAAAGTGTTAGTTGCTCAGTTGTGTCCTACTCTTTGTGACTCCATGGACTGTAGTCTACCAGGATCCTCTGTTCATGGGATTTTCCAGACAAGAATTCTGGAATGGTTTGCCATTCCCTTCTCCAGGGGATCTTTCTGACTCAGGGATTGAACCCAGTCTCCTGTATTGCAGGAAGATTCTCTACTGTCTGAGCCACCAGGCAAGCCCCTACAATATGCCAAAGATAACCCAAAACAAAAAAGAAGTAATGTACTGGGTCTAGGGGAGTGATCAGAGTTGCTGAATTTCATAAAGATCCAATTATCTTTCTACAGGAGAAAAACATCTTATTTTATAAAGTTAAGAGTAGTAGTTAGTTAATTCAGGTATTTGATTTTGGGTGGTGGACATAAAAATGATACATACACACCTCTAATATTTTCATTTAACTTAAAGCATCAGACCACATACCCGTTTATCTGTCTTTTGATATAGGGTCAAGCCTTTGTTTTGTGGGTGTGGTAGTTGCTTGGAATTCCATTTTGCCTTTCTTGCAAAAACCACACCCCAAAATATATATTTTCCAATTTCTGGTTTGGACTTCTCTAAAGCAGAGCAAGATTTGAAAGACATAAGGGAGCAGGATCATTTTATATTTTGTGTGATGCATACTCCACCTCAGCATTAATTATTTCAGGCACAACTAAATTGAAGGCATTTTAATAACTTGTTTTAATTCAGTCTATTCAAAGCATTCAATTGAGTGCTTATAGATACAATGCTCTCTTTCTTAATCCACTCAAATTTCATCAGTGTGTAATCAGTTCTGTTCAGTCACTCCGTCGTGTCCAACTCTTTGCGACCCCGTGGACTGCAGCACACCAGGCTTCCCTGTCCTTCACCCACTCCCAGAGCTTGCTCAAACTCATGTCCTTTGAGTCAGTGATGCCATCCAATCATCTCATCCTCTGGCATCCCCTTCTCCTCCAGCCTTCAATCTTTCCCAGCATCAGGGTCTTTTCAAATGTCACTTCTTCACATCAAGTGGCCAAAGTATTGGAGTTTCAGTTTGGCATCAGTCCTTCCAATGAATATTCAGGACTGATTTCCTTTAGGATTGACTGGTTATCAGTGTGTAATACTTAAATTTAATAATGAGTACAATTTGTACACAAGTTAAACACAACTGATAATTATGAAGTATGCAAGCCTATTGGTGGGTATATAGGTCCCAAGGATTGAAGAGGACCTGGATAGATTTGAGGGTTCTGTGTGGACATCAGTTAGTGTGTTTAGAGAAAATAGAAAGAATTAGTTAAGTTAGTGAAACCCTCAAGCAAGTAGCAGTTAAGATGCATGACATATGATGGGCTAGGTAAGTTTTCAGTAAAAAATACTTCTCAATATTTGAAGAACTGCAAACATTCTTCATGGTTTGCAAGAAAAAGTTTTAGATTTTTCTCATGTTATGTGAGAAACGGACTTGCTGGGGGCTTTTCTGGGTCCTCAGACTGATGGAGTGGCACCATCTGGAGCAGGGCTGGTGGCTGTGATTGGGCTGTTTGAGAGTCAAGTACTTGCTCTTAAAATTTCCACCTGGGAGTGACTCATTATGACGTCCACTCACATTCCACTGGCCAAAATAAGGCAGTGGCCACATATAACTTTATCAGGGCAAAGAAACATGCCCTGCACTTGGAAGGAAATGGAAACATTTGGTGAATGGCTGTAATGACTGGCTTGGACAGCTTTCATTTTAGTTCTTAGAAATAGTATAGCTCTTTCTTTCAAAGTGCTTACAATCACTATTCTAATTGCATTATTGTCTCACCTCAGGAAATCCTCCAAACCATGGTATGAGGTTGATACTATTATGCCAGTTTTATAGATGAGGAAATGAGACAGGCAGAGGAGATAAATTTGCTAAAGATGCACAAACAATTGTCAGGCTTTTAGCTCAGGAGGCTTCATGGCAGTGTCCACATTCTGGCCACTGACAGCAGCTGCCTCTCAAAGGGAGTGGACTGACAAGTGGACTCAAGTAGATGAGTGTTCGAGGCGATGATGGAGGCTCAGCAACATTAGATCTGGTTTTCTCACGCATGACCCCAGAGTTTTCTCTGTAAAGTGGACTGGCATTATTTTTGCTCCACTATTTGCCCTACAGATGGTTTTAGAGCCATTCTCTTGTATCTGCAATAAGCCATAAATCTCAGATCTGCACTGACCAGGATGGCAGCTAGCACCTACGTGTTACTACTGAGCACTTGAAATGAGGCTCGTCTGAGTTGAGTTGTGCTATAACTGTCAAATACACCTAGGACCTCAAAGATAACAAGAAACAATATATTCACTAACATTTTTCACACCGTGTGTTTAAATGATGATATTTCAGATGTGCTTGCTTGGTGCTTGTGCTCAGTCATGAGCGAGAGGCAGGGGCTGCTGTGCTATGTCATAGTAACTCACCAGAGAAAGAAAACAGTTGGCTAGCCATAAACATGTTGGCTCTATGTTCTAACACATGCAATACAAAGGGCTGCTCTCTTGAACGTTAAAAATATTTCACATGGTGTTTCTGAAGATCCCATTGGGTGTATAACTACTGAAGTCCACTCCCTACCTGATGGGTCCGGTGGGTGACAACCAGCCTGGCAGGGCTGTCCTGCTGACCTGCCATGAAGTCTTGGGGACTTCACTCAGCCCTTCTGGAATTCAGGAGCCTTCATCAGCCAGACTCCATCTGCCCCATCTCCTGGTTTATGAACTGGTTACATCAGAATTGCCTGGGAAGTTTCAGGGCTCCACCCCAGACAGTCTGAAGAATTAAGCTTGAGTCAGGTCTGGAGAATACGTATTTTATGCATATCTCTTAGACTCTGCATACCTCCTACACCCTCCTCTAGGGCTTGGAAAACTTTGGGCTGAAATAGTGGTTTTCAGATATATATTTTTTAAGACCCAGAGTAAGAAATGCATTTTACTTTGAGACCTAGTATACAGATGCATAACTGAAAGAAAAGTGTCAAGGTTCCTATGGGCAAAGTTCTCTGAGATGTTCTCCTTTGTTTTTTATTCTGTCTTATTTAAAATTTGTCTATTAGGATCCATAAGTTGATCCCACAACTTACAATAGTTTGCAACTTGCCAATTGAAAAAGACTGGAAATTTTGGCCGTTTTCAGCTCTTAGAGATTAAATCAAACTCAGAAATCAGAAACTATGAGCTCTCTGAACTCAGAGATGATTATATAAAGCTTTTTGGGCTTTGCCTTCTACTTTGGAATTTCATCTCCTGAGATTCATCTCTTCACTAGTAAAAGGGCCAATAAGCCTGTATCAATTTCTCCATCATGAGAGTAATGATCTCCTAGATTATAATGCATATAAAGTCCACAGCAGCGTATCTGGGGTGAAAGTTATGAAGAATTCCAATGGGGCTCTGTGAGAGGTGCTCTGAACCTGGGAGACAGACGGATACTCTACTTACAGCAGTCTCTTTCCGTTCAACTCCTTGGCATCTCCTTCTGTATCTCCAGGCCTCTGCCTGAAACTGGCCCTCTTTTCTGTTAGGTGGAGAAACCTGGACAAATCTTTCAAATTGATCAGCGCTGGACTCCTCCAGATGGCCAGAGTTTACTACAGAGACTGAGTTCTCCCCCTCCTGCCTGCTCTGTCCTCTCCTTTCCTCTCAGGAGCAAATGCAGGGCTCCTGGGGACCCCGAGCCTGGGAGGGAAGGGCCCCATCCTTTGTCGCGGTGGCACGTTGCCTGGTAAGGATGTCTAGGGTTTCCTTCTGCTGTCAGTCTACATAGCAGGGCAAGCTTGCTTTTCAGAACAGGACTTGTCCACCAAAGCCAAATGGCAGCTCTGGTCCTTGTCTGGCTTTTGTGGTTTAAGCTGAATGTTGAATTAGCCAGCTGCTTCTTCCACCCCGCTCACACTGTCCATCTTTTGGATAAATCTGTTAGTTCTTCGGACCACACAAGTGAAAAGGGTACTTGCAAATAACTTTTCTGCCCTCTGACTTCTCTTTAACAGCCCTCCAAGGAAATAAGGTCGCAAGTTCACTGATGGCAGGAAGGGCCCACTGGTGGCCTGAGCGATCCCACACGTTTACTGTCCCATTCCTAATTCATAAAGAATCCACAGTGCTGAGGGAGCCCAACGACTTTTCCATGTGTTTGGTATTTTTAGTTCTAAGCACTGTCTTCAGCGCTCCTCCAACATGTGTTCGAGAAAGACCCAGTGGCCCCATATTAAGATAATTATTTTCACTGCTGTTTTGAAATACCGCAGTGGTGCACCAAGAAACTTCCTACCCAGTAACCTGCACAGTTGGTTAAACAAAAATTGATCCCTAGTCAATCCGGTGAATCTAATACGCTGTAGAGAAATACATGATTTCATCACCTACAGTATGAGCACCAAAGGGAGCTTGCTGACCTCACTGGAGGTGTTGATTCCCTCCGTAATAAATGGATCAGCCGTCAGCTGGTGCTAAGCAATCAGTGATCTCACGAGGCTCACTGCTGCAATAAACAGGAACAATACGAGATAGAGCGGCAGGCCGATGGGGGGGGGCAAAGGAGGGGCATGAAATTCTGCCCAGAGCAAGCAAGACTGCCCGGAATCTATCTTAACAGCCTCAAACATAAATTAGCCTCTATAAATCTTGAGTTGTTGCTTTCTTGACATATATGTCTTGCCAAAGTACTACGTTCTTGAAAGAGCCGTGTAAGTAGATTAAATGGTTTCTGTCCTTGGGAATGTGAACGCCTTTATTTGTTTTGTTAAGACAAATCCTTAGGTTATGCTGCACACAGATGTCCAGGGTAAATGCTTCTGACCCATTTCAACATTTCTTAGCTGGAACTGAGGTCCAGTTTCTGCAGCTGGTGTCGAGTTCGACTCATTGGGCAGCACCTGACAAAACCGTGAGGCTAGTAATGCTCTGTCTGATGGCTCTGTGGTGTGACTTTTAATGGCAGGACTGAGGAAACTGAGATAAATTAAAACCTAATTGGGTATGTTAACAGTTTTAGCAGTCTGCACAGATGGATCCCAGGAGGACACTTGAAAAGATGTTACAGGGGAGCTTCTGTTGTAAGACTTCACTGCAGAATGTGACCTGTACATCCTCTTTCCAATCCATTTCTCAAGGTTGAGTTTTCTTTATATTTTGAATGTTATGTTCCCTGAGTGTAAATGTCAAATTCACCCATCCACCCTAGCCTCGTTCAGTCCATGGTGAGGGGTTAGTATGTAAATGTCTCAACTTGAAAGCCATGGAACATTCATCAGAGAGAGGAAATTTTTCCGGGAGATGGCTCTATGCTCTTCAGGCAGAAATTATAAGGAGTCTCAGTTGCTTTCAAAGTCCTCTCCATTGCTTCTGCTGTCCACTTAGCCATCACCTGCAAACTCTGTTTTGCAACTTGAGCTCACCTTCCAGGGCGAAAACTCGCTGGGTGCCTTACAAGGAAAACAAAATTAATTCCCCTAGGTCTTCCACCAAGTCTAGGCTCCATGGTTTTTCTCTGCTTGCTATTGTTCCGTTGACTGCTAACTTGGAGCAAGCTGGAGAAAGTGAAGGCTTGGACGAGGATTTTTTTTTTCAGTTTCTTTGAAACAGAGCCCCTTCAATCTCTGAGTAAGAGACTGAATAGCAGTAGGATGATAATGCTCTAAAGGAGGTTGAGAAAGAAATCTAAGATTCCCCTTTATCTTGCAATGGGAGAGAACCAGGGAAGCTACTTCTTGGGTTTGGTGATGTATCCTAAAGTGGCTTTCCCAGGACTGATAGTGTTACTGAACCCAAGTTTGTACTGCTTGCTGCCCAACAGGCCAATATATTGAGAGATGGACAGCCTACAAAATATTAGTCTCCCAAATACACAAAGAGCTCATATAGCTTACTATATATATATATATGTGTGTGTGTGTGTATATATATATATATATAATTATGTATATAAACTCAATCAAAAAATGGGAAGAAGACATAGACTTTTCTCCAAAGAAGACATACAGATGGCCGAAAGTCACATGAAAAGATGCTCAATACTGCTGATTATCAGAGAAATGCAAATCAAAACTGTGATAAGCTAACACCCCTCACCAGTCTTAAATGGCCATCATTAAAAAGTCTACAAATAAATGTTGGAGAAGATGTGGAGAAAAGGAAACTGTCTTACACTGGTGGTGGGAATATGGCATATCAATGGGAGATGTCTGTCTTGATTAATGTACAGCCCAGCTTTCCAAGTTTGAATGAATATCCTTATGGACGAAGGTTGCTGACATCAGCAGTTTCCACTATCTTGTGTTTCCTTTATAAAAGGAAAGGAAACGATTTCCCCCTTAAAAAAATTAATTTATTTATTTTAATTGGAGGCTACTTTACAATATTGTAGTGGTTTCTGCCATACATTGACATGAATCAGCCATGGGTGTACATGTGTCCTCCATCCTGAACCACCCCTCCCCAACTCATCCCTCAGGGTCATTTTAAAAAGGACCAATAGTGATGTCTTTTCCCATTTAATGCTCTGCAGCCATGCTGAGGCTGGTTGATGTGCTGGAGTGGGATCATTCCACTCAAGGCAGGACAGGAAGGAAGTAAACAGAGAAAGTAACCTGAAACCAGGTAAACCTGTCTCCGAAGACGCCATGTGTTCTCAGGCCTGCTCCCTTTTGATTGGACTCTAGAGAAGAAGGGAAGGCCCTCACGGAGCCTTCTTTGTAAACCCTCTGTGCATCCTCCCTGCACCTTTCCTAGGCCCTTTCCCTTTCTAAAGAGGAACCCCCGGAGGATGCCCATCAGGGCAGGTCTATTGGAGATCTGTCTCTGCTGGGCCATGGCTGTGTTTTTATAGTCAGCTTATGAGAGAGCGTTTAAGCATGCATGCTAAGTCGCTTCAGTTGTCTCTGACTCTTTGTGACCCCAGGGACTGTAGCCCACCAGGCTTCTCTGTCCATGGGTTTCTCCAGGCAAGGATACTGAAGTGGGTTGCCATTTCCTCCTCCAGGGGATCTTCCCGACCCAGGGATTGAACCCGTATCTCTTTGTCTTTTGCATCAGTAGGTGGGTTCTTTACCACTGGTGCCACCTGGAAAGCCCTGTGCATTTAACAGGTTGATTCAATTACTCCAGCTTCAAAATTTTGGAATGGCACAGTCTGAAGAGCTCTGAATTTGAATAAAGCCTAAACTAGCTTGAAAGAAAGCCCTGGGTTTGAAGAGGTCAGTGCTAAAATGAAAGAATGTCAAAGACAAAATTATGTTACAGATTGTTTCAACAGACTGCACACATTTCCTATTGTATATGTATCTGTGTAAGCATGTGCCTTAAGTGTGTGTGTATGTGTTATATGTATATGCTTAAATGTATGTGTGATGTGTATGTATGTGTGTATGCCTTGTATATGTGTGTTTATGTATATGTATGTATCTGTGTGTATCTGTGTGTGTCTCTGTGTGTGATGTGTGTGCCTGCATGTATATATGTATGTATATGTGTCTCTATGTACATGTGTGTGCATGTGTATGCATGTGTTTTATGTGTGTCTCTGTGTGCACCTGCATGAATGTGTGTACACGTGTCTATGTGTGCATGCGTGTGTGCAAAGATGCTTCAGATGTGTTCAACTTTTTGTGATCCTATGGACTATAGTCCACCAGGCTCCTCCGTCCATGGGATTCTCCAGGCAAGAACCCTGGAGTGGGTTGCCATGCCCTCTCGCAGGGGTCTTCCTGCCTCAGGGATCGACCCATGTCTCTTACATCTCCTGCATTGGCAGATGCGTTCTTTACCACTAGTGCCACCTGGGAAGCCCGTGTGCGTGTGTATGTATGTGCATATGTACGATGTGTATGTGCGTGTGCATGCTGGGAAAGGAGGGGGTTGGTGAAGAGGATCAGACCCTCATGTAGACTTTTCCTAAATCATGGTTTCCCCCAGTTCTCACTTATCCACCCCTCTCACTCACTTGGTTGAGAATTACTGCTAAAATGACACAGTTCCTTATGGGATGGGTTATTTCTCTACAACGTGTGCTGGGAATAAAAAAAAAGGCTGGAAACCACTGCATGCAATCATCCCGAGGAAAGATTGGAGCCCAGAGAAACTCAGCAACTCTTCCAAAGTCACACAGCAAATCCAAGGTCAAGCCTGACTCCGCAGCTTCCCTTTCAGACTCCATCCCACCCTATAGCATGGCTAGGATAAGAACAACTTGCCCTAGAACAGGGTCACAGCCCCAGGCACATCCTCAGTCAGGTATGAACTCTCATGTTAAAGCACTCTATTTCCTTGATACCAAAGGAGACACATACCAAAAAACAAAAACTTCCTTCTAAGTGCATTTTCTCCTTATGTGAGCTTAGTGGGCGACGGTTTCTAATAAATGTTGCTGCAACCGCTCAGATAAGGAAGATGAGGGACGTTGACTTCTGGTTGCTGGGCGAGCGTGCTGTTGACTCTGGCTCTAGACGGTGCTGGGCAGGTGTAGACCCTCTCTACCCGTGTAGCTCTCCGCTGTTGGGTGGGGCCATCTGGAATCGGTGACTCAGGGTTCTGTGGGGACTGACTCAGTGTAACAACTTTTCTGGGGCTAGGAAGACCACTGATAATACTTTCCACTGAGGATAAGAAAACAAAAGTGTCATGGGAGATTTTAAGAGTGTGAGTTCTGTACACTTGAGTTTTGGTGTGCACACTTTGCTATGTGCCAATAGTACCCATTTGTGCCTATTTTCTTTTTGTCATCAGGAATGCATGTAACAATTCATTGGTTGAACATTTGGTGACTTGTGTTAACAACTTTCTTTTTCTTTCTTTAGGATTAAGAGTGAGCACATGTCTACCTGCTCTTGGCGCTTGGTTGGCAGGTGATGGATCATGGTTCATCTGCTTCTCTTCATTAGCATCTCAACACTGAGACTCCTATTCACCTCCCCACCTCCTGGCTTGCCTGCTCCAATCTACTCTTTCCCTGTAACCAGAAGCCCCCTCTGAGATCAGAATATGCGCAACTTTCCCTCTTGCTGGAACCCATCATTGGCTCCTACTGACTCTGGGTTGAGACCTAAACTCCTGGCCAATGAATGGCTCACAAGGGCCTGGGTCATTCAGCCATTGGCCTCACTTCTGGCCTCATTCAGCACTGCCCTCTTCTACCCTTTCTGCCCCAGCCTTTCCAAGCGACTTTCTGTGCCTTGGACCAGCTGTCTTCTTATTGGAACTTCACCTGTAGTTTTCTTTCCTCACTGCTCCTGGCCATGGCAAACCACTTTGCTGGTCCAATTTCTTCATTCCTCCCACTGTCCATATGCTTCCAATGAGCTCCTTGTGGACAGAGCAGTCAACTCTAGTCTTGACCAGAAGACTTGCTGTGGCCAATTGCATGTGGATATGTAGGATGTTTCTCTGGGAGGTGTGGGTGGGAGGAGTCCATCTCAGATCAAGGACCATATCTGGTAGAGTTCAGGATCTCAGGATGTGCTAGAGAGCATTCATTTTATAACAGAGTAAAAAGAGATGAAGTCCATTTCTTTTCTATTGAAGTCATTTTCCAGAAAATGTTTTTTTTTTTTTTCCGTGTTTTCCTTATTTTGTCCTCAAGCCACTAATGTGCATAAGCCAACTGAGTGAAAAAGTCTGTATTCAAAGCTGACCTGAAACAAGTATAGACCAGGAATCACTGTCTGTCCCGGCACCAACTGAGGGCCACCTACACTATCATTAGTTTTAGGAAAAAGTATTTCCAGGTTCTCATGGGAATGCATATGGAAATACAATAGGATTTTACTTCCAAAGCCAGGCATTCAGGTGTTGGCATGCCAGTTACCAATGCTGTCATCCAGGCCAGCCCAGTATATTCTCAGAGCCTATTTCCACATTGGTAAAAGCGAACAAATACCATCAAATAGAATCACTCTGAGAATTAAATGAATGAATATACAGTGGATACAAGCATTTGGTTAACCCTAAGGTGCAGTATACATGCTATTTTCTTACAAATGAGGATGTACGTCTGTTAACCAGCCTGTTTTTGTTCACAAGCTAACAGGAATCATACCTTACTCTTCTGGAAAGAGCTTATCATGAGATAGATATGTCATTTTTGTTGTCATTGTTTCATTGCTAAGTCATGTCCAAATCTTTGTAACGCCATGGATTGTAGCTCACCAGGCTCCTCTGTCCATGGGATTCTCCAAGCAAGAATACTAGAGTGGGTTACCATTCCCTTCCTAATCCAGGGATCGAACCTGGGTCTCCTACATTGGCAGGTGGATTCTTTACCACTGAGCCACCAAAGAAGCCCCAGATATGTTCTTACTTTCTCTTAAAATTTATACCTGTGAATAAGTCAGAATCTACTGGAAGAACTAGTCAGTATGATGGTAAGATATTGAAAAGCTAATTGGAGGTCATTTGTACTTTACGGTATTTGAGATGTGTTTTCCACAGCTTGGAATCAACCATGCTTCTGATTTAATGTGTCCATCTTTTAGCTCTATGTTTTCTGTGCTATTTTCTATTAGAAAAGTTTCTTTTTTCTCTATGTGGTGCAGAATGTGGAGTTCCTGGGAAAAAAGAGAATTACCCATGTCTCCATTTGGAGTTGGTTTCATGGGCAGGAGGCCCCATATGAACCAGCTCTTATGAAAGAGATGACAAGGTCTCTGAATGCAAAACTAGCAATAGAAAGGACCCTGGCAAGTTCAGCCACACTTAACTATAGGATTTGGTGTTAAAACTGTTTATCTATTCCAAGAATGTCGCCACCTGACCCAAACCAGTGACTCAGGAGGCGTAAGTGGGTTCTTCGGATAAAGGGGCCTGTACATGTGAACTGAAAAAGTCAGTTCACTCAACTCTACAAAACTCTGGAGCCCAAGTGACCCAGCCACGAAGCCCCAAGAGTATAATAATCCACTTTCTTGTTGCTGAACTGGCAAGATGCCAGGAATCCTGAGTGGCTGATGGTCATGCCCACCTTCAGGTGTCTACACTGGGGAAGGGAGTATTTTAGAGACCATAAGCCTGGATGTGTGAATATGTTGGAAGCACAGACAACATCAGTACTAGCACGCTTGTGGAGGCTGAATGCTCACAAACATTAATTATCATTGTTGATCTGACCTCAGGGGTACCCAGGAGGCTGGTGAGGCTTACACATATTTGAATTGCATTAGGATTTAGGTTGCAAGTTGTCCAAAACAAAAAGCATCTGAAGAGTTAAACATCCTCTCTTGACTGAGTGAATAGCATCATCTTAGTCTAAGCTTGGCTTTCTTATCAGAGTGTTAGTGTGTGTGGATGCCCGGAGGCCCAGGGATGGGTACCACCACCCTAGGGACCTTGGGGTGACCTGAAGACTGGGTCTTAGACTGCTATGTCTTGCAGGGGTTTCCTGCCACCGTGGAAAGGAGCCAACAGGTGTGCAGTCTAGTCAGAGTATGCCTATGTGACAAGAATTAAAAGCGACTTGAGAGAAGACCTAGGAGTTCAGGCAGCAAGGGCTGAGTTGGAGGCTGGAAGGGAGGCCAATACAAAGCTTTCTGAGGGCACCCAAAGTGGAAATGAGAGTGAACCCCATGCCAGGGAAAGCCAAGAGATTGGGTTCTGTCATGTCTGATGGAGGCTTCACCTTGGGACTTTTTAGGACCTCCCATGACTGCCTCTTGAGAAATCTGTATGCAGGTCAGGAAGCAACAGTTAGAACTGGACATGGAACAACAGACTGGTTCCAAATAGGAAAAAGAGTACGTCAAGGCTGTATATTATCACCTTGCTTATTTAACTTATATGCAGAATACATCATGAGAAACGCTGGACTGGAAGAAACACAAGCTGAAATCAAGATTGCCGGGAGAAATATCAATAACCTCAGATATGCAGATGACACCACCCTTATGGCAGAAAGTGAAGAGGAACTAAAAAGCCTCTTGATGAAAGTGAAAGACGAGAGTGAAAAAGTTGGCTTAAAGCTCATTATTCAGAAAACGAAGATCATGGCATCCGGTCCCATCACTTCATGGGAAATAGATGGGGAAACAGTGGAAACAGTGTCAGACTTTATTTTGGGGGGCTCCAAAATCACTGTAGATGGTGACTTCAGCTATGAAATTAAAAGACACGTACTCCTTGGAAGAAAAGTTATGACCAACCTAGGTAGCATATTCAAAAGCAGAGACATTACTTTGCCAACTAAGGTCCGTCTAGTCAAGACTATGGTTTTCCCTGTGGTCATGTATGGATGTGAGAGTTGGACTGTGAAGAAGGCTGAGCGCCGAAGAATTGATGCTTTTGAACTGTTGTGTTGGAGAAGACTCTTGAGAGTCCCTTGGCCTGCAAGGAGATCCAACCAGTCCATTCTGAAGGAGATCAGCCCTGGGATTTCTTTGGAAGGAATGATGCTAAAGCTGAAACTCCAGTAATTTGGCCACCTCATGCGAAGAGTTGACTCACTGGAAAAGACTCTGATGCTGGGAGGGATTGGGGGCAGGAGGAGAAGGGGATGACAGAGGATGAGATGGCTGGATGGCATCATGGACTCGGTGGACGTGAGTCTGAGTGAACTCCGGGAGTTGGTGATGGACAGGGAGGCCTGGCGTGATGAGATTCATGGGGTCGCAAAGAGTTGGATACAACTGAGAGACTGAACTGAACTGAACTGATGAGATCATCAATTCTTTTTTATTCCTAGTGAAACTTGTTTGTATTTGGTTTCTGAACCCAAAAGAATACTGACAGGATCTGAGCGCAGTGTCTCCCGGGGGGCCACGTGTATCAACCAAATGCATGGCAGGAAGAGGGTGGGGTCAGGGCTGCCTCACTCTTGTGCACCACAGAGTGGCCCCAGGTGGGCTCAACCTGGCAGATGAACATGGGTCCCACCTCTTGTATTGAGACAGTGAGAGTGGAGGGCTTGGTGGTGGACCTGGAGCTGGGCCTCTGGGTCATAAGGGTTTAAGCTCTTAAGTCTGAGCCCCCTGTGCAGTGGCCATTTTGATGGGTGGAAGCAGAGGCAGAAGGGGTGGGTCTGTTCAGCCACTGGGGACACACTTGACAGATAAAGAGGAAATAGCACATGTTCCACCCTTGTGCTCCCAAATCTCATTCCCAGGAGTCTCAGAGGGAATCCAGGCCAGGGCTGAGGCTAGAATCATTGTTTCCAGGGATGACTTGTGTCTATTTCAGAGCTGATCCCCAAAACTTGATCTGAATTTCATTTATCACCAGGCATTGAACTCCTACTGCATGCCAGCAATAAATTATTGAAGATTCTCTCAACTCACCTACAATCTAGGGGTCAAATAGGGCCATGAGTACAGCTAGAAAAACGTGATATTAAGGATGCAATAGAGGCACAATGATTCAACAACTGCTGACTCGTCAGAAAGAATGGAGACCAGTAGACAGTGGAACATCTTCAAAGCATCAAAAGGGGAAAAAATCGACTATCAAAATAGAATTTCATATCAAGCAAACACATCTTGCAGGAATGCAGGCAAAATAAGGATGTTTTAAGATAAAAGACTCAACCACAACATATCCCTCCAAAAAGGGATTCTTCAGACAGTAGGGAAATAATACCAGATGGAAGGTCTCTTCTATAGGAAGATAAGAATTAATAAATATGTGGGTGAAAATTCTGTAGGAAGATAAGAATTAATAAATATGTGGGTAAAAGTTATTTAAGACAACAGTTGATTTTTCTTCATGTATTTAAAATACATATTGCTTTCTAAAGTGGGGAGTGGGAAAGTACAGCCTGTGGCCAAATTCAGCCCAATACTTATTTTTGTGATAGTTTAGTTGCTAAGTTGTAGCTGACTCTTTGCAATCCTGTGGATTGGTAGCTTAGTTTTATGAATAAAACTTTATTGGAACACAGCCGTGCCATTCTTTTTCCTGTTGTCTGAGGCTGCTTCTGTGATACAACAGCAGAGCTGTGTAGCATAGCATAAATTGAACAGCTCCGGAGACTGAAGTATTTGGCTCTTCACAGAAAAAGTTTGTCAACTCTTGGTTTAAAGCAAAAATAGTAACAACATGTTAGATGTTACAACATGTGTAGATGTAAGACATATGACCACCACCTGGACCACATGGTCGCAAGGGTCTTACCATCAAAGAAGAGGGACAGTGTTAATGCTGATGGATAGATATTGAGGATAGTTTCATCTCTAGCACAGCCACTGAGCAATAATGCCAAGAGGCATAGCTGTATAGCAAATACACACAGTAAAAATGCAGTCCTAATATTTCAGAACCTTAAATCCATTGTGCTTAACTACCAGTCACGTGTCAATCAGTGGTCCCTCATCTTAAGTGGAATCCAGCTTTTGCTTGAACCACTTGTGCGTGCTCCCTGCTCCCAAGATAATTAGCCATAAAAGAGGGGTCTGTTTGGTTATGAATACAAAATAGTTTTTTAAGATACATTTTTAAAATTTGAAATATAGTTGATTTACAATGTTGTGTTAATTTCTGTGTACAGTAAAGTCATTCAGTTATATATATTCTTTTTTATATTCTTTTTGTTATGGTTTATCATAGGTTACTGAATATAGTTCTCTGTGCTCTACAGTAATTACAAAATGTTTTAATAGAAAATTGACACGTTGGGAGAACTGATCTCTTGATGCCCAGGAAACTTTGTTTTTCCCTCCCTGACACTTGGCAAATCTGATAAAGACATCGAGTACCTGCCAGGGTAATTTACCGTCTTCATGTTTGTTTTGGGTTCAGGGCCCAGATGACCCATAAAAAGTTGTGGCACTCCTGGGAGAATAGAATAATAAAGTACAGACTTTCTTGAAAAAGGCTTTTTCTTATTTTTCAAACATGCCTTAGTTATTCGTTATCACCTAAAGCCATGAAATATTTTTTAAAAGATGCGGTCTTTTAAAAGAGGATCTTCCTTTCTCTTTTTGCAAGGATATGCTAGGGCAAGTGCTGTTTATATTTTTAGTTTTTATTTTTAGAGTATTTTAAATATCCCATGCATCCAAAAGTAAGTGAAATAACCTTAGATTCCTATTTGATAGTTTTCTTACTAGACTCTCCTAAGTCGTTAGGACATGTTGTAGAAGACTGTTCTATAACAGAAACTTGTAAACTATTTTGAGGTTTCCCTTACTAACAAGAGCTGTGAAAGGGAATCATGGATATTTAAAAAGCAGTTTCTCTGCTCAGATCAGGTGATGCTTGAGTGTCAACTTGGATGGGATTGTCTCCTTGGACACATTGCCCTTTTGCTCCTAAAGTTCAGGATTCAATTTCTCCTTACTATAAAATGGATTTTTAATAAAAGCTGTACAGTGAAATATCTGATGACTGTTTTCAAGTCAGCCAGCTGTCAGGATTCCTCCTGAAACACAGGGCATCCATGGGCAGCATACAAGAAAGCACTTTTAGGTCCTTCTGAAGGGTCCCTGGGAAGACCCCGGCCCTTGTGGTCTTCAGCCCCACAACATCACAAGCTACACAACTCAGGCCTTACTGCACAGCTAGGGCTTATTCAATGTCCCTCAGAATGAATTCTAAACTAGTTTATCCACAAAATCACATGTTTTATACATAAAATGTCCAGCTTCCTGTCTCATCAGAAATGATGTCATTTCCCAAAGCATGACATTACATTGTATAATTTTCCATTCTGTTTCTTAGGAAACATTGCACAGGATGGAGGTAATTAATTTAGTTAATTGAGGAGAGAATTCAAGAGTGAATATTCAGTACAAGGACTTTAGAGAGTGACTGACATGCATTGGAGTTGGTTTGCCTTTACATTTATAATTCAGCCCTTTAGTAGCGGAAAGTCCAAGCTTCAGACAAAGCTGAAATAGATACCTGGAGGAAATACCTCTTTTCAAGGCTTTGCTTACAAACCTCGTTCTGCAATAGCCTTGAAATCCCCACCCTGCCATGTGTGGACAGGCTGCAGATGGGCTCACCGGAAGGAATCCAGTGCCTACAACACAAGGAAAAGGCAAGTCTCTCTGGGAAACACAGGGTATCCGTGTTGCTGCCATATGGTGTTCAGACTAGAGATTCGAAGGAGTTCCATGGTGCTTCTCTAAGACAAAAGCAGATGTGCTGTCTGGTTGGTGTTAACCGGTATGCGAGCAACTGTAGTTTTCCTTTATAAAAAATAAATTCCAGAGGTTTTCCTAAACTTCCAATAGCATTGCCTGTTAAGGTGAATTAAGCTGCTTCAGACTCTGCCGTGTAAATATTTCTAAGCCTTAATAAAGTAACATGACTATTGGCAGATAAACTAGGTACTGGGCAAGAACTACCCAATTTAATCCTTACATCCTTATCATGGAGACAGTAATATTATCCCTGTTTTAAACTGAGGCATGGGGTAATCCAGGAACAGTCCAAGATTACAGAGACTGCAATAGCAGTCTCTCCAGGAAGCCTGATTCCAGAGCCCACCTTCTTGCCCATCATCTAGTCAGCAGGAACTATGAAACTCTGCACAGATTAACATCCAAATATTGTAAATATTCACTTGCACTGAATGACTGGTTATAAGGCAACTATCAGCGAACCGCAGATGACATTGGGGCAAAGAGAATTGCTGTTTGTCATCAACTTCTCCACATCCACTGTGACCACTGCTGTCTTAACTACAGTTTGTTGAATGATAATTGAAACTGCAATGCCATTTCCTCAAAAGAGTCCCTGGGATCCACAGTTACAGCTGCTTCCCCATACTGGAAATTCTTCTGTGGTTTACAGAAATTCTCACAATATTTACTGAGTACCTGTGAAGAAACAGGCATTGTGCTAGAAACTGTAGGAGATTACAAAAAGAATAAGGACAATCTCTGCCCTTCAGACACTTAGACTCTTGTAGGGAGAGAGAGAAGTTGACTCAAGTGATCACTGAGGTCTAAGTAAAGTGCAAGTGGAGTAGAAAAGAACATGATTGGAATTGCCTGTGGCAATTTGGGGAGCCTACCTGGAGGAGGAGAGATTTGCTCAGGGTTTTGAACAATGGAACAAGTGGAACTTTGAAAAACAAAGACCAGGCAGTGTTGGTAAAATAAGAAAAACATTGGACCAGGAGTGAAAACATAAATTGACCGAGGAGCCTGGTAGGCTGCAGTCCATGGGGTCGCTAAGAGTCGGACACTGAGCAACTTCACTTTCCCTTTTCACTTTCCAGCATTGGAGAAGGAAATGGCAACCCACTCCAGTATTCTTGCCTGGAGAATCCCAGGGACGGGGGAGCCTGGTGGGCTGCCGTCTATGGTGTCGCACAGAGTTGGACATGACTGAAGCGACTTAGCAGCAGCAGCAGGCTTGTTTATAGTTCTTACAATTCCTGAGAATCTTTTGCCAAATCATTCAATTTATTTGTGCTTTAACTTTCCTAGTTGAAAAGTAGAAAACTGAATCATGGGGTTCTAGTAAGAATGAAGTGAGATAATATATTTAGAATAATTTGTTAGTGAAGAGACCATAAAACACTGAATCTTATTTGTTGTTCAGTTTTTGGAAATATTATTTAAGGAAAAAAAAAAAACAACATGAGCAAAGACACACAGCAATTACTTTATAAATCTCTCCCTAGTAAATTCCCGAGAATGTCTATATTGGATACCCATTATTTGCTGGGCACTTTACACATACTGTCTCATTTCAACAAAACTTTCTGTCCATTTCATTGGATGTGCTGCTGCTCTTTCCCTGCCTCTGGAGGGTAACAGCACTGTGGTTTTTCTCTTTATGTTCCAGAGCCTGTAAGAACGTTGACACATAGTAAGTGCACAGGACACACTCAGTGAATGAAACCTTGGCATTATGTGGCATGTAGTAGGGGTTTTATGAAACTTCAACTGTTCCAAACAGATTGGAGTAGGTGGAAAAATGGATGGATGGCTAGAAACGCCCTCCACCCTGGGCCATGGGCTCAGAACAGAAATAGCACCTAAAGATTCTGCACGTCTCAATGCAGTGGACATTTGCACTGAGACACAGTGAGGCTTCTTTGTCTCATTTGGAGTGGTTTGCATGTTGAAATGGATGTGCCTTCATCTCTTCCATGCTGTCCTTGGGCACCAGAGCACCAAGCTCAGTGCAGCAGCAGCCCTCAGTCGTGCATTGCCGTGCCCTCTTTGAAGGCAGCAAGTCCCTCTTTGGGAAGTTTCCCCAGTCACCCTCTCCCTAGGCTGGTGCATCTGTGAGCTGCCCACATGCACCAGAGACTTCACACCCTTGTCAGACATCACAGCTGGTTTTCCTTCCAAAGTTGTAGTTGCAGCAGTGAGGGTATGTAGGAATGTAAACCCAGACAAGATTTGGCCTCAGTCTTTCTCCATGTGGGAACGATGCAGGGCGTGCCTCCCCGCCCATCTTGTAACTCAGACTTCAGTCATGTTTCCCAAAAGGTCTTGCTTTCCACAGGCACGAGGAGTGAGAAGTAGGGGTCACAACGGATAATGGCATTGCTTCATCTTGGGGATGAAAGAGGAAGTATTTCTGTTCCAGAGGATGGCACTACGGATGACCACCATGAGGCAAAGGCCAGATGCATAGTCCAACCAACAGCACCACCAGCATCCTGGCTGTTGAAGAGCCTGAGAGAGGCAGCTAGAACCATTGGAGTGGTAGTCAAAGATCAGAATTCACAGACCGTGTTCCTAGCTTTCCCAAGCCCTTTGTGAGGGAGACCCAAGAAGAGGAATTAATAAGAATAATAAAAAACAAAACAGCAGGGGGAGAAATGACAAGTCAACCTCCTAGATCTTCCTTGTTAACTTCTGTGTTGCAAGACAAAGAGAAGGGACTTCTAATACCACAAACTGAGATAAATAAGACAAATCAGATTAAAGCTAACCTAAAGCAGCTGAGCCTTTTGGGTTTACAGGGGATTAATATGGCATTGGTATTTATGTGTCCTTTTCCCCAGGACGAAATGACATATTGTCTACCACTGAACCAATGCAATGAAATCGTCACCATGCTTTTCTGGTATTTACAAGTGTGTCATACTCACCACTATGGAAGCAGATACAGACGTGTGATAAAAATGATCAAGTGAATGCCACTTGATGGGACATCTTGCCATGGCTTCAAAATAAACAGTTTATATATATATCACGTGAGCACAAAAATCTTCTCTTTTGTTCTTGCTGGTGTAAGTCATCAAGCTCTCAATGCTTTTCCTGTAATATATACATTTGGAGAGGATTATTTCTTGGAAATGAAAGCAACTTATTCATAAAATCTTTCCAAATGTGTCAGAGTATCAACACGCAAGGGATAAAAACAAGTGCACCTCTTTGTAACCAGCAATTATAGCCATCAAACGTAATTGCCCCAAGCTGTGGTTGCTGCCACATTTTTGAGTGTGTATGTCAGCATAACTACAAGGGTAAGTGGTTTCTTGGATAAAAAATTAGTGTGCACAATTTCCAAAACATGTAACATTTATAATTAATCCACATATTTCCCTTTGGTCAAGATGTTGACAGGGCAGTAATGCTGTTGCATTTATGACGAGTTCAAATATGTGAGTGATGCTTCTAAAGTACCAGAGCTCTGGCCTCCAGTCTGCCCATGAAAGGGGCTCTGCCCGTATCTCTCTCCTCTCTCTGCAGAGATAGTTGTTCTTTAGTTGCTAAGTCATGTCCGACTCTTTGCAACCCCATGGACTGTAGCCACCAGGCTCTTCTGTCCATGGGATTTCCCAGGTAAGAATGATGAGAGGGCATTACCATTTCCCCCTCCAGGGCATCTTCCCAACCCGGGGATCAACACAAGTCTCCCGCATTGGCAGGTGGATTCCTTACCACTGAGCCACCAGGGAAGCCCCCCTGTAGAGGTTGCTGCTTTTAAACCCCAGCGTGTGTTATCATACCTGCATTCTCAGGCTTGGTGGACTGCCCATTCTGCTAATGAGAGGAAGGTCCCAGGCTCCCTCTCTCACAGACTCAGGTGCTGTGCAGAGTAAAAGTCCTTGTCACTATATCGACATCCCTGCCCTGTCTGGGAAAATGTGTCTTTGTCCACAGAAATGGGGGCGCCTGAGTGGGTGGATCATTATAAACACAACACGGCTCCTGGAGGCCCAACGTAATTGGCTGTTTCTGTTGCGGAGGTCTTAACAAGGGCACATTCAGAATGCATTAGTTCCCTGCATGGATTGTCAAGGGCATTCGCTTCTTTACTCGAGTGAATAGAAAGAACACTGGAAGCCCAGGGGCAGCTCTGTCTCTCTGAGGACTTCAGTCATCCCTTGCTGTGGCCACCATCTGGGATTTCTCCACATGGGAACAAGGCAGGGGGTGCCTCCCCGTCCATCTTGTAACTCAGACATCAGTCATGTCTCCCAGAATGTCTTGCTCTCCACAGGCACTAGGAGTGAGAAGTAGGGGTCACAACGGGTAAACCATTCATAATGGAAATGAAAAAAAATTATTCAGTTGTTTTCTGGCTAAGCAGGGGCCATGTGAAACCACACTAATTGCTTTAATCCTGGTTAGAAAGCACTAGAGAAATTCATTCCTTAACTTAAAGGCAAGAAGATCTTCATAATTTTCCAACCAAGTTTTCTTCCTGCCTCTCAGCAAATGGGGCTGTGAGTTTTAGGGGCACAGTAAATGTGCAGAAGAAATGTGTCCCTGTGAAGACTCTACCTGGAAGGTTGTTTGGGATTCTCATTTCAGTTCAGTTCAGTTGCTCAGTTGTGTCTGACTCTTTGCGACCCCATGAATCGCAGCACACCAGGCCTCCCTGTCCATCACCAACTCCCGGAGTTCACTCAGACTCGCCTCCATCGAGTCAGTGATGCCATCCAGCCATCTCATCCTCAGTCGTCCCCTTCTCCTCCTGCCCCAATCCCTCCCAGCATCAGAGTCTTTTCCA
>SJYT01013179.1:3784-72938 GCA_006410635.1 Cephalophus harveyi | reverse complement strand
AGTTGAACATTTTGAATATTATTTTTTTGCCACTTTATATCTCAAGTTGAAGAGGCCACTGTAGATATCTGGATTTTTTTTTTTTCATTTGTGTGATTTTTTCACTAGTGCTATGGATTACATGTTAGTAGAGTTTTAATCATCTTGTCTTCGCATTTTCTTTTAAGATATATATTAGAGTGGTTATCATCTCATTTTATAAGAAGAAAAACAGTGGATTCAGAGCAAATATATGCCAGTGAGTGTTAATAATTTTAAATTGTCATAGACTATGACAATTTTAGAACTTTATTATAAAAAAGATCTTCATGACCCAGATAATCACAATGATGTGATCACTCACATTCACCTAGAGCCAGACTCTTATATGCAGAGTACATCATGAGAAATGCTGGGCTGGATGAAGCACAAGCTGGGATCAAGATTGCTGGGAGAAATATCAGTAACCTCAGATACGCAGATGATACCACCCTTATGGCAGAAAGTGAAGAACAACTGAAGAGCCTCTTGATGAAAATGAAAGAGGAGGGTGAAAAAGTTGGCTTAAAGCTCAACATTCAGAAAAGTAAGATCATGGCCTCCAGTCCCATCACTTCATGGGAAATAGATGGGGAAACAGTGGCTGATTTTATTTTTCTAGGCTCCAAAATCACTGCAGATGGTGATTGCAGCCATGCAGTTAAGAGGCTTGCTCCTTGGAATGAGAGTTATGACCAACATAGACAGCATATTAAAAAGCCGAGACATTACTTTGCCAACAAAGGTCTGTTTAGTCAAGGCTATGGTTTTTCCAGTGGTCATGTATGGATGTGAGAGTTGGACTAAAAGAAATCTGAGCACCAAAGAATTGGTGCTTTTGAACTGTGGTGTTGGAGAAGATTTTTGAGAGTCGCTTGGACTGCAAGGAGATCCAATCAGTCCATCCTAAAGGAGATCAATCCTGGATGTTCATTGGAAGGAATGATGCTAAAGCTGAAACTCCAATACTTTGGCCACCTGATGCAAAGAGCTGACTCATTTGAAAAGACCCTGATTCTGGAAAAGATTGACGGCAGGAGGAGAAGGGGATGACAAAGCATGAGATGGTTGGATGGCATCACTGACTCAATGGACATGAGTTTGGGTGGTTTCTGGGAGTTGTTGATGGAGAGGGAGTCCTGGCGTGCTGCGTGTGGTTCATGGGGTCACAAAGAGTTGGGCACTACTGAACTGAACTGATCCCTAAAAAATCCCCTCTCACATTATATCCTGCAGTGAAATGTCTCATAAATTTCATGAAGTCCTGATTAATTACCTAATGGCTCAGAATTAGCCATTGAGTCACTGAGGAGTATTATTGTGGTAGTTGAATAACAGTCTATCTACAAGTTCAAAACCTGATTCCTGGAAGATGTGTTACCTTATGTAGCAAAAGAACTTCGCAGATGTCATTGAGTTAATGATCTTTGGGTGAGGAGATTATTGCATTATTTGGGTGGGCCATTAAGTGTAATCACAAGTATCTTTGTGAAAAAGAAGCTGAAAAAGAGATTTGACTACAGAAAAGGCAGAGTGACTATGAAGGAGAAATAGGTACAAAGATGCTATGATGCTGGCTTTAAAAATGAAAGAATTACCCAAGAGCCAAGGTATACAAGGAACATATTGCTAGAAGTTGGAAAAGGCAAGAGATAGATTTGTCCCTAGAAGCTCCAGAGGGAGAGCAGCCTTGCTAATACCTGATTTCAGTTCAGGAAAACCCATTTCAGACTCCCAACCTCCAGAAGTGTAAGAGAATAATCCTGAGTTGTTTAAAGCCCTCACGCTTATGGTAATTAGTTACCACAAGCATAGGAAAGGTGTACAGTGTACAGAGGCTTTACTCAGTCAGGAAGAGGCCTGGCTCTATTCTGAGGTTTCTATGGGCTACTGATAGCAACGTAGCTAACCAGACACTCAGAGGGTGTCAGAATTCCTCAGTAGCAGGGGAGTGGAGCAACTACTGACCACACCAACATTGCATTGGCTGACACCCTCCTAACCCCAGGAAACTGAAGAGCTGGAAATCTTCAATCAAACCAGAAACTTAGGAAAAAGGGCCAAACTCTCACAAGGCAGGCAGAACATTTATGGCTTCATTAAAGTCTACTAAATTATATGGCTCACGAAAATCATGGGCAGTCTCTTCAGACTGGAATTCCGTTTCTGTGGTCTGAACCACAAAACCCCTGTGGATCTCACACTGCATGGCAGCTGTGGGATACCCTGTCACATTTTAGAGCCCAAATAATTTCTCTAGTATTTTGATTGCAATAGGGACCCAAGTTAATGTTAGAAGGCTGTCAACAGTTTTGTATGTTGCCATCATAAGCTAGCTTTCCAAGTCTCCCTATATTGGTCATCTGGTTTATTATCAGATAACATCATTCCTTTTATACAGCAGTGGCAGAATTAAATGGGCACTGATCTTGGAGTCAAGAGTTCAATGCCATTTAATTAGGCAGGAGAGGAAAATGCAAAAGAAAAGTTTAACTGTTGAAATAATGGGAGAATGTCAAGTAGGCTTTAAAACCGATCCTTAGAGTATCCTTGAAATCAAAAGTACAACACCTATGACTATTTTTTAAAGTACATTCTAATCTTTTGCTTCTACTTTCCATATTTGACTCACTTTACTCCCAGTGGTGTAACAAAAGAAAGTATCAGTTTCTGGATTTTGAAGCACAAAAAAGTGGCTAGACATCCTGTAATTATCCCAGTGGTTTCCAAGACAGAATAATACCTATTTTCTTTATTCCAGACTCTAGGCCTACAATGGAATATCTTACAAATACAAGTATATCTCTAAAGAGTATTGAGAGGTATATGCATATTTAAATTAAATGATTAAAAAGAGTTGTGTCTAAGGTACAGTCACAGAATCATTCTCAACATGTAAATAAAGACACAAGACTCAATGACAAGGAATATAATACATACCAAATATAGGATAAGAATGCAGGTTGGAAACCTGACTGCCAACATTTGAATCTCAAATTTCACTACTAGCTATGTGACTCTGGGCAAGAGATTAATTTTCCTAGCCTTTATTTCACTAATCCTTAAAACAATAATAATACTAGTAACTACATCCTGGGTCTATTTTGAATACATATATGTTTATAACATGCATAAAGGTGCTCAGCTCAGAGTTTGAAAAGTATTAAGTGCTCAGTGTCAGGTATTTACAGATGGCCTTGAGGCCAATAAGAGTATCACTTGAAATGCTGCATTAAATTATAATGTGTTATAATTTGGCTTGACAAACAATGACTGGAGGGAAAAGCTAATGAGACAATTTAGACAGGCAACCATTTACTAAGAAAAATTATTTAATATATATGCAACTTGTCTTTTGTTATTATGAAAACAAGTTGCAAACATTTTTGAAGAGCCAACAAATCAAAGGATGTACAAGAAAAAGTCATTCTCTTACTATAGGTCTTCAATTCCGTTTTACATTAGTAAACTCACACACGTGTACACAGACATGCACACATGCTTTTCTCTGTGTGTATATGTAATATTACCCTAATCTGACTTCCTGATTTCCTTCTTTTTCAGTTACCAGAAATTCTTCACTCAGCAGCCCAACTCAGTCCTAAAATATACTAAATCATGTAATTTAATTTCTTTGCTTCCAACACTCCAAAGGTTTTCACCAGACTTAAATGCAAACTCCCTGTGCATTGCAGAGAGCTGCAGACCTGGTCGACCTGCCCCCCTTCCCTCCTCCGCAGACCGGCTCAGGGAACACCAGCTCTCTCTGGGTGGAGGACATTCAGGTTCAGTCCTGCCTCCGAGGCTCCACTCTGTTTCCTGTGTTTGGAGTGCTCTGAGCTCTTCCTGGTGATCTCTGCATACTTAGAGCTCTTTTCTTTCTTTCTTTCTATATTTTGCTAATAAATTTAATTAATAATAGGCACTTCGGAGAAGGCAATGGCACCCCACTCCAGTACTCTTGCCTGAAAAATCCCATGGACGGGGAGCCTGGTGGGCTGCAGTCCATGGGGTCACGAAGAGTCAGCACGACCGAAAGACTTCACTTTCACTTTTCACTTTCATGCATTGGAGAAGGAAATGGCAGCCCACTCCAGTGTTCTTGCCTGGAGAATCCCAGGGACGGGGGAGCCTGGTGGGCTGCCGTCTATGGGGTCGCACAGAGTCGGACACGACTGAAGCGACTTAGCAGCAGCAGCAGGCACTTCATTTCATTTGGATACACATGCATACAGCAACTCTGTTTTTATTACTTCAAGGAATTACCATACTGCTTTCCATTAGGACTGGACCAGTTTACCTTTCCACCAACAGTGTACAAAGGTTCCCTTTTCTCTACTTTCTTGCCAACATTCTCCTTTTCTCTTTTTGATAACAGCCATTCTAACAGGTGTGAAGTACTATCCCATTGTGATTTTGATTTGCATTTATTTCCCTGATGACCGATGATGCTAAGTAACTTTTTCCTTTGTGTCTGTGTGTGTGCTCAGTTGCTCAGTCTTGCACGACTCTTTGTGGCACCATAGACTATAACCCGCCAGTCTCCTCTGTCCATGGACATTTCCAAGCAATACTGGAGTGGGTTGCCGTTTCCTTCTCCAGAGGATCGTCCTTGACCCAGGGATCAAACCCGCATCTCCTGTGTCTCCTGCATTGGCAGGCGTTTCCGTTACCTCTAGTGCCACCTGAGAAGCCCCAAGTTTTCCTCTATTTGTTGGTTATTATTATGTCTTATTTGGAGAAACGTCTATTCAGATCCATTGTTCATTTTTTAACCAGGATTATTCAAGTTGTTTGAGTTCTTTATATATTCTCGACATTAACCCTTCATTAGATTATAATTTGAAAATATTCCCTAATTTATTATGTTGTTTCTTCATTCTATTGATTCTTTTTTTTCAGGGTCTTGTTTGTTTTTATATTTGTTTTTGTTTGCTTTGCAGAAGCAGTTCAATTTGGGAAACCCCAGTTTGTTTTAGCTTTGGTTGCCTGTGCTTTTGATGTCATATGCATGAAAGCAATGCCAAGACTAAAGTTAAATTTTATCTGGATCTCAGAGGAAAATTTTCTGCTGAAAATACAATTCATGGAGCCACCTTGTTCTTCTCCATCATTTCAACCTATTTCGAGTTTCCAAATAACACTGAACCTTGCTGTATTATTTTCTGGTTTGCTTCTTTTTATTAATTCATATGTCTATTTATGTAGTTGCTAGCTTCCCTATTCCCTAGAATGGAAGCCCCCTGAGATTAAGACTTTTTCTTTCACTTCTGAGCCTCTTTCAGCTAGAAGAATGATGGAATACAATGACTACATAATCATGCTT
Source organism: Cephalophus harveyi (assembly GCA_006410635.1). NCBI lineage: Eukaryota > Metazoa > Chordata > Mammalia > Artiodactyla > Bovidae > Cephalophus > Cephalophus harveyi. The sequence continues at coordinate 67,594 of SJYT01013179.1, read as the reverse complement.
CACACATTTTTGAAAGCATGGATGAATGCAAATGAATGAAGCTTGTTCAGGTTCTTCTTCCAAGTACTTGTAAAAAATATTGCAAGCATCATCCTTAGGAATACATCTTGTATATGTCCAGTGAAATGCCGAAAATTTAATTATTGAGTCAAAGCTATGTGCAATTTAAATTTTGATTTTTTTCCCAAATCATTTATAACAAAGTTACACCAATTTCCATAATGAGTGAATTCATTGTGTCTTCCCTTAAGTGACTTTACATCATGATATTGAAGATAAATTATCTCAATTTGGAATCCTGGGACACTTCGTGATTCCATAACCTTGAAATGCAAAAAGAAAACCCAAAATGCAGAAGTCACAGTGGCCCTTCTGAACACTGAAGAATTCATGTTTCCATTTACTGATGATTAAATGAGTTATTGTGAGAAGTATATAGGATCTTTAATTTTTTTTTAAATTGGAGTATAGTTAATTTTAATATTATATAAGTTTCAGGTATACAACATAGTGATTCAATAAATTATACTCCAAAGAGGGCTTTCCTGATAGCTCACTTGGTCAAGAATCTGCCTGCAAGGCAGGAGACCCTGGTTCCGATTCCTGGGTTTGGAAGATCCTCTGGAGAAGAGATAGGCTACCCAGTCTAGTATTCCTGGGCTTCCCTTGTGGCTCAGCAGATAAAGAATCCATCTGCAATGCAGCAGACCTGGGTTCAATCCCTGGGTTGGGAAGATTGCCTGGAGAAGAGAATGGCTACCCACTCCAGTATTCTGTCCTGGAGAATTCTATGGACTGTAGAGTCAGACATGACGGAGTGACTTTCACTTCACTTCACACTCCAAATAAAGTTATTATAAAATAGTCAACATTCTTTGCTCTGTGTATTACATCTTGTCACATTTCTTGCACACCTAGCAGTTTGTACCTCTTAATCCCCTTAAGCTATCTTGCCTCTCCCCTAATCCCTCTCCTGTCTGATCGCCACCAGTTTCTTCTCTGTATCTGTGAGCTCATTTCCATTTTATTTTTTTGATTCCACATATAAGCAAAAACATACAGTATTTGTCTTTCTCTGACCTATCTCACTAAGCATGGCACTCTCCAAGTCTAGCTGTGTTGTCACAAAGACAAATTTTTATTTTTTATGGATGAGTAATAATCCATTGTGGATATATGTAACTATATATATCTCACAGGACAGGGAGGCCTGGTGTGCTGCGATTCATGGGGTCGCAAAGAGTTGGAAACGACTGAGCGACTGAACTGAACTGATGTTAGTGAATAGTTGGGTTGTTTCCATATCTTAGCTATTGTAAATAAGGATATGAACATTAGGGTGCATGTTTTTTTTTTCAAATTCACTTTTTCCTCTTCTTTAGATAAATACCCAGGTATGATATGGCTGAATCATATGACAGTTTTATTTTCACTTTTTTGAAGAAACTTCACATAGTTTTCCATGGTGGTTGCACCAATTTACACTCTGACCAACAGTGCAGAAGATTTAGTTTTCTCCACATCTTTACCAACATTTGTTATTTTTGATGATGGCCATTCTGACAGGTGTGAGGTGATGGCTCATTGTAGTCTTGAATTGCATTTATCTGATTATCCATGATATTGAATACCTTTTCATGTTAACTATTAGCCATCTGTATATATTCTTTTTTTCCCCCCTTTGGTCACACTATGCAGCATGTGAGATCTTAGTCCCCCAAACAGAGAAGGAACCTGTGCCCCCTGCAATGGAAGCAGAGAACCCCCAGAGAACTCCATCTGTAAATGTTCTTTAGAAAAATGCCTATTCAGGTCCTCTGCCAAATTTTAAATCATGTTATTTTTGCATTGAGTAGTATGAGTTCTTTAAATATTTCGGATATTAACCCATAACAGACATATACTTTGCAAACATCTCTCATTCAGTAGGTTGTCTTTTCATTTTGTTGATAATTTCTTCACTATGCAAAAGCCTTTTAGTTTCATGTAGTTTCATTTACTTAGTTTTGCTTCTGTTTCATTTGACTAAGTAGACATATGCACAAAATATTGTTAAGACCCATGTCAAAGAGCATACTACCTAGATTTTCTTCTAGGATTTTTACAGTTTCAGGCCTTACATTTAAGTCTTTCATTTACTTTGAGTTTATTTTTGTATATGGTGTGAGAAAGAAGTGTAACTTCATTTTTTTGCATGTAGTTGTCCAGTCTTCCTAACACCACTTGTTAAAGAGATTGTCTTTTCCCCCATTGTGTATTCTTGCTTTCTTTGTCATATAGCAATTGACCATATGTGTGGGTTTGTTCTGAATTCTTTATTCTGTTGCATTGATCAACACATCATTTTTCATGCCAAAACCATACTATTTTGATGACTGGAGCTTTGTAGTGTAATCTGTTATAGAACATGATACCTGTAGCTTTGACTTTTTTCAAGATTACTTTGGCTCTTTGGGGTCCTTTATGATTCCATAGAAATTATAGGATTATTAGTTAGAATAATATGAAAATTTTCACAGGTATTTTGTTAGGGATTACATTAATTCTGTGGTTGCTTGGGTAGTATAGACATGTTTACAGTATTAATACTTCCAGTCCATGAATACAGTGTAACTTTTCATTTATTTGCATTGTTTTCAATTTCCTTTATCAATGTTTTAAAGTTTTCACAGTCTTTTACTTTCTTGGTTAAATGCATTCCTAGGTATTTATTTATTTATGATGCATTTGTAAATGTGATTGTTTTCTTGATTTCTCTTTCTGATTGTTCGTTATTAGTGTATACAAATACAAGAGATTTCTGTTAGAAATCATGTATCCTGCAACTTTACTGAATTCATAAATAGTTCTACTAGATTTTGGTGGAGACTTTAGGGTTTTTTTTACATATTTTTCATCTGCAAATAGTGAAAGTTTTTCTTCTTCTCTTCCAATTTAGATGCCTTTTATTTCTTTTTCTTGTCTGAATGATGTGGCTAGAACTTCCAATACTATGTTAAATAGAAATGGCAAGAGTGGATATCCTTTTCTTGTCCTTAATCCTAGAGGAAAATCCTTAAAACTTTTCACCATTGAGGATAATGCTAACTGTGACTTTGTCATGAATGGTCTTTATTATGGTGAGGTATGTTCCCTCTACAATAACTTTGTTGAGAGCTTTTATCATGAATGGATGTTAAATTCTATCAAATGCTTTTTCTGTATCTATGGAAATGGTCATGGGATTTTTACTCTTAGTTTTGTTAATGTGACATATTACAGTGATCAATTTGCAGATAGTGAACTATCCTTACATCTCTTGAATACATCCCATTCGATCATGATGTACGATACTTTCTATAGATTGTTGAATTTGGTTTGCTACTATTTTGCTGAGGATTTTTATGTCTATGTGCATCAGGGATATTGGCTTCTAAATTTATTTTTTTTAGTGCTTCTGTCTAGTTTTCATTTCAGAGTAATGCTGACCTTGTAGAATGAGTTTGGAAATGTTCAATCTTCTTTAATTTTTGGCACAAATTGAGAAAAAAAGATATTAACCCTTCTTTTAATTGTTTAGTAAAATTCCTCTGTGAAGCTCTTCAGTCCTGGACTTTGGTTTGTTGAAAGTTTTTTGATTACTGATTCAATGTCAAAACTAGTAAACAGTCTATTCTGCTTTTCTATTGCTTCCAGAATCAGTTTTAGATTACTGTGGCTACCTGATGTGAAAGCTGACTCACTGGAAAGACATGATGCTGGAAAAGACTGAAGGTAAAAGGAGCAGGAGGTGGCAGAGAATCAGGTGATTATATATAGCCTCATGAACTCAATGGACATGAATCTGAGGAAACTCTGAGAGAGAGTGAAAGACAGGGAACACTGGCATGCTGTAGCCTATGGGGTCACAGAGTCAGACATGACATAATGACTGAACAACAGTCTTAGAGAATTCTATATTTCTAGGAGTTTATCCATTTTCTTAGGTTGTCCAATATGGTGGAATATAATTGTTTATAATATTCTCTTATGATTGTTTGTATTTCTGTAAGTATGTTAAAACTATCACACAATTGCTTTTATTTCACATGCTAGCAAAGTAATGCTCAAAATTCTCCAAGCAAGGCATCAACAATACGTGAACTGTGAACTTCCAGATGTTCAAGCTGGATTTAGAAAAGACAGAGGAACCAGAGATTAAATTGCCAACATCCATTGGATCATAGAAAAAGTAAGAGAATTCCAGAAAAATATCTACTTCTGCTTGATTGACTATGCTAAAGCCTTTGACTGTGTGGATCACAACAAACTATGAAAAAATTCTTCAGGAGATGGAAATATCAGACCACCTCCCCTGCATCTTGAGAAACCTGTATGCAGGTCAAGAAGCAACAGTTAAAACTGGACATGGAACAATACACTGGTTCCAAATTGTGAAAAGAGTATATCAAGGTCGTAATATTGTCACCCTGCTTATTTAACTACTATCCAGAGTACATCATATGAAATGCCAGGATGAATGAAGCACAAGCTGGAAACAAGATTGCCAGGAGAAATATCAATAACCTCAGGTATGCAGATGACACCACCTTTATGGCCAAAAGTAAAGAGCAACTAAAGAACCTCTTGATAAAGGTGAAAGAGGAGAGTGAAAAAGCTAGCTTAAAACTCAACATTCAAAAAACTAAGATCATGGCATCCAGCCCCATCACTTCATGGCAAGGAGATGACAGACTTTATTTTGGGGGGCTCCAAAATCACTGCATATGGTGTCTGTAGCCATGAAATGAAAAGATGTTTGCCTTTTGGAAGAAAAGCTATGACCAACCTAGGTAGCATATTAAAAAGCAGAGACATCATTTTGCCAATAAAGGTATATATAGTCAAAGCTATGCTTTTTTTCAATAGTCATGTATGGTTGTGAGAGCTGGACCATAAAGAAGACTGAGAGCCCAAGAATTTATACTTTTGAACTGTGGCACTGGAGGAGACTCTTGAGAATCCCTTGGACTGCAAGGATATCAAACCAGTCAATCCCAAAGGAAATTAATTCTGAATACTCATTGGAAGGACCGAAGCTGAAGCTGAAGTTCCAATACTTTGTCCAGCTGATGCAAAGAGCTGATTCATTAGAAAGAGCCTGATTCTGGGAAAGACTGAAGTCTGTAAGAGAAAGGGACAATCCAACAAGATGGTTGGATGGCATTACTGACTAAATGGACATGAGTTTGAGTGGGTTTTGGGAGATGGTGGAGGACATGTAGGCCTGGCATGCTACAATCCGTGGAGTTGCCGAGTTGGACACAACTGAGCAAATGAACAACAACAATATTGCCTGTAAATTCTCTTCTTTCATATTTAATTTTATTGGGGCACTCACACATTTTTTCTTAATGAACCTGGATCATCAATTCTGTTTATTTTTTCAAAAGACAGATATTAGTTTAATTGATCTTTGCTTATTATTTTTTGTCACTATTTTATCTGTTTCCTCTCTGATCTTTATTATTTTCTTGCTTCTTTTGAATTTGTGCTCTGTTCTTTTTTTGCTAATTCCTTTAGATGGAAAGTTCAGTTGTTTGCTTTGAATTTTCCTGATTTCTTGGGAATAGGTCTGTTTTGTTATAACCTTTCTGTCTTAAAACTGCTTTTCTGCATCCCATAGATTTTAGGAAGTTATGTTGTTATTGTCATTCATCTCAAGGTACATTTTGATTTCCTCTTTGATTTCTTCATGGCTCCATTGTTTTTAATTGCAAGAATTTTAGCCTCCACATGTCTGTGTGTGTTTTTGTTTTTTTCCCACTTTCTTCCTGTATTTGATTTCTTGTTTCCTACCCTTGTTTTTGGAAACAATGCTTGACATAATTTCAATCTTAAATTTATTGTGGATTATTGTGTTTTAGCATGTAATTTATCCTGAAGAACATTCCACTTACACTTGAAAAGAATGTATATTCTGCTGTTTGGGGTTAGAATATCCAGTAGATATCTATTAAGTTTGCCTTGTCGAATGTGTTACTGAAGGCCATCATTTCCTTATTGACTTTGTGTTTAGATGATCTATCCATTCATGTAAGCTGAGTGTTAAAGTTCCTTACTATTATTGTGTTACAGTCAGTTTTTACCTTTATGTCTGGTAATATTTGCTTTATATATTTTGTTTCTCCTGTATTAGGTGCATACAAGTTTGTGAATGTGATAGACTCTTCTTGGATTGACCCCCAACTTTTCATTATACAATGCCCTTTTTGTCTCTTCTTACACACTTTGCTTTAAATTGTACTTGGCCTGATATGAGTGTTGTTACCCTAACTTTATTTTCTTTTCCATTTTATGGAATATCTTTTTCATACCTTTAGCTCTGAAATGAGCTTTTTTCTTGTAGGCAGCATATAGATGGGACTTAGGTGTCTTTTCTGTGTTTGTTTGTTTGTATTCAATAAGCCACTCATGTATTTTTTTGGATTATTTAGTACCTTGACATTTAAAGTGATTATTGAGAGGTATGTGTTTATTGCAATATTATTTCTTATTTTCTGGTGTTTTTGTAGTTCTTTTCTGTTCTTTTCTTCTTTTAGTTTCTCCCCGTCTGATTTGATGCTTTTCTTCAGTTTAGTTTGGGTTCTTTTCTCTTTATTTAGTTTTATATGCATTTATTGTATATTTTTGACTTGTAGTTACCATAAAGTTCATATATATTGGCATATAAGTATACTTGTTTTAAACAGATATGACTTATTTTTAAAGGTCTCTCATTCACCAAGAGTCTTGTACTTATATTTTTAGCAGAAAACAGATGTCTTCCTAATCAGCATTCATCATAATTTTTCCAAGCATGTAAGTATAATTTACAACAACAAAGATCTTAGTGTATGAGAACTGGATTGAGACTCAGAAAACAATGGCAAAAACAGGTATTCTGTTCTAAAAGGTTCTCATATTCCATTAGCTTATTTCTCTTCACTAAATGTTTCTTTCTCTTGCCCTTTGAGTCATTTATGCCAGGAACCTCAGAGTTCTGTGTACAAGTAACTGGAAAATATCCTACTAATGAATTTATAATTATTAGTATTTGTTTATACTAACCAGGCAAGTGATGGGATTGTCACTTTGAAAGACACCCTCTCCAATGCAAAAACAACAAACTAAATTCATAAGAAAAGCCAGGAGGAAGTCAGAAAATAAAGCCAGAGACCTCTGTACATTCAGCCTTCACACCAACACCATTCTGAAAATTCTGCCAACCAATTTCACCTAGAAACAACTTTAAATAAGACACCAATTTTCAGCAAAGATCATCCAAGTGTGTCATTTAAATGCTTAAGACATTCTCCATTTCTCATCGCTTTTACTCAATAACAGCATATTCTTGTTATAGAAGAATTATAACATTGGAAATAGTGCTCACTTAATAGAGAGATACCAACTCTGGATTCAAAATGTACCTGCTTAAGCATCCAATCTACTAAATATAGAAAAATGGAGCACTTACAGCAGGGTGTCCAGTGCAGTAGGAATAGCTGGCGTGGGATTGATAGTGCAAGCTTGCTCTTGGAAAGGAGTATGTATTCCAGGCTGGCTGGCTGCTGTTCCACTGGGAGCTGAAGCCAGGGCTCATGGTCACTCGAGATTTACTGGTTTGATAGGCTCTCACTGTGGAGCTAGACTATCAAAAAGAAAGAAATGCAATGTAAAGACAGCTCTGTATAGAACCTAAGCCAGCAGTGTATAGCACTGGGCACTCCCATGCATAATCATGGCATAGGATTTGGCTGCTTAAAGGAAATGCCTGATTTCTTAAGGGGAGGCGTAAAATAGTATTCTGACTGGGATAGAATTATTTTCTATTAGAATTTGACTGGACTACCAAGCACAAAGGCTCATCGAAATTAACCTTACTGAAAACAATTTTTCCTAGTCGTAACATGTAACTCCATCTTTCAAAAATAAGATACACTCTACTGGTGATAGCAATGGTGATATTTTTAATTATATAAATGTCCTTTCATCTCAAGGTTCACCTTAGAAATTCACCATTAGTTTCACCTGAACGTGGTAAACAAATATCTTAGTTTACAAAGGTAGGAACAAGGCGCAGGTTGGTTCCTGACTCCAAATGCTCTTTAAATTCTATGAGTCTATTGCTCTCCTGTGGGAGATGTCAGCAGAAATCAGGACACATTCCAGCATGTTGCTATTACACTACCTAATGACAGAAAAATGACTAAGGATTTGAAATCATCATTTACCCCCAACTGGTCCAATGTAATTAAAAGTAAAGGAACAGGAAAATATCAATCAAATTGCCAAATGTTAAACATATCCAGTTGTTCATAATTGTATATGGGATAGAATGGACTCACTTGCATCTTCTGTCCTTCTTCGTCCTCAGATGGCCAAGGCATATAAAGCCTCTAATAGTTCCTTTTCACAGAACACTTTCTCTCATCAAATTGAAATAGCTACTTACCCAAGTAGCACAGTAACTTTCACAATAAATTCTATTTATAAATCTATGGGCACATGCCAACTCAATCACTGGGAAACCTCATTGCCATTATATTCAGGAAACCTAGTGGGGAAGAAAGTTTTATCCAAGATTGTATTTCCCATTGGATGAGGTTCTTATGTCATTAGATACTTAGAGGAGCAACATTTTTGAAGACAGGCTTGAGCATCTTAAAATTAAAAAAAATTTAAGGACCTCAGCAATTTAAGGGCAGTAGTCACAACTATTTCACAATGGCTTCAAAATATCTGGCAAGGGAAAAGAAAACTTAAATAATTTATTTATAGACGATTTAAAATACTTAAAGCAAAAATTGGAGAACCAGTTAGTTTTGTTAAGATAGACATATATTTGCCTCTCTGTCCCCAGTCTCATCCCAACCATCAGCCTAACCATGTGCACTACCCAAGTGTTCAAAATGTAACAGGGAAGAACAGACTTGACTCCCTATTAGGTCTGTTCCTTTCCCTGTGCTTAGTCATACCGACCCTGCACATTTAGTGAAAGAATGTTGCCCACAGCCTGAAATACACAGGAGAGCCCATTCTCAGGGCTCCAATCTTTAAGATTTCATTCATGTAGAGATTAAAAAGTTACAGAATAGAGAATAACATTTGTCTTCTTGGAGATTTACTAGAGAATCATGGCCTGACCTATGTGGACATCTGTAAGGACAAAGGATTCCCACACCAAGGAATTTGCAACAACTAGCCATGCCCCTCCCTCATCTTGCCTTTAAAAGTGTCTTGCTGAAAACCTTGGAGGGTTTGGGGCTTTTGAAGTATGAACCATTTGTCATCTTGCATAGCCCTGCAATAAAATTTCTCTGCTCCAACTTCTGGCTTTTTGGGTTGTTTGGCCTTGAAAGATGGCAGAGAAGTAGCTGGATGTGGAGTACATCTCTCTCCATGGATGCATCAAGAATAAAACCAATACAATATTGTAAAGTAATTAACCTCCAATTAAAATAAATGAATTGATATTTAAAAAAAAAAAAAGAATACATCTCCAGATGCAACAGTTCCCACAGAACACTGGCTGCTAGACCAGCAGAAAAGATTATAGAGATCCATGCATCACTAGGTAGATCAAAAAGAAAGAAGGGAAAAGGAGGAAAGCAAGTGGGACAGGTTTGTTGAGCCTCACTATACAAGGGGCATACAGCCTTGCATTCAGTAGCAGATAGCTCAATGAGATGACTGGGTGTAGAAGCACAAAAGCATAGTCTAACGCACACCTCCTTAGTAGTACTGGACGTTTATAAAATTAAGATAGTTGTGCTTGGTTTTAGGTACAGATGCTCCATATTTTCATAAAAATTCCCTGTTATTTTTACCACATATACAGCCACTTCAATGACTAAATGAGCCCACCAACAAAACTACCTTTGATCTGAAAATGTCTTGGTTTCTGCTCCATATCTGTGGACACTAGAATTAATCACTTTCACTGCCTCATTTGATTCTATAGGTAGCTCCTTCAAGACTAGGCATGTTTAGTTACTTTATCTGTTTTCACATTTAGATTAGTTTGGGATTTTTAAATTAAGAGAAGCAGGCAATATATGCATATGTAAGTGTGTAAATACTCTCATCTCTCGGTTTAATTAAATTCCCAAATAGCCTAAGTCTCTACCCAGTGATTTTTATGCATGGGGTCTTCCTCCTACATATTCATTTTTCTCTTTTGCAAAGCTCAAGCTCAAGTTACACCTGGACTTGGTCAAATTGCTCATGCCTGTGTCTTTTGCTGACGCCTTGTTTTCCTGCTCTCACATAGTGATCACAGTGTGGCTCAAACACTGTAAGGTGGTTATGCTGTTTTTGATTGTTTCCTTTCTCTCTAAATTTCAGCTCTCCAACCTGGCTGACAGCCTAATGAGGTCAAGATCATGTGTTACCTTTTCTATAGCTCCAAGGACTTTTCATCCTCCTTGGAGTCTCTAACCCATTTGATCTTTGAAGCCTCTAATCATGTTTATCCCCTCATCATTGCAATCATCTTTCCCTTTGACTTCCCAACCCTTCCCAGCCCTTCTAGCTGTACCTCTTCTCAACCTCGCTTCTCTCTCTCTTTGCCCTAAATGTGGTCTTTTGCCAGGGCTTAATTCTTCACTCTCTCAGCTTCCTTCCTTTGTGATCTCGTATATGGTCAACAGTTTAAAAAGATGATTCTCAGGTATCATTTAACAGTACCAACTCTCTACTAAATTCTAGCTCCAGATCTTAAACTATTTGTTAGATGTAAAGGTATAACTATTTAAAAATCACCACGAAGGGACTTAAAAGTTGAAATTACAGTGTTTAAATGAACTTATTGTTTTACTCTAAGATCTTTTATAATTTCTTAAATTTTGTTAATATTCTGGCAATATTTTGAAACCAACTGCCTTGATGATTTAAAACAACATTGACTCATTTATGTGTTTCACAAGTTCCATTATCAGTGTCACCAAATCCTATTGAATCTCTACAGTAGTTCTTGAATTGATATTGCCCTTTTCATTCCCATAAGCATTACACATTTGGGGGGTTTTATCAGTTTATATCTGAATCACTAAAACTACATCAAGAACCTTCTACTTTTAGCCTTGATTAACTGTTCACAACAGCACTGTTTTGTTTTTTTCTCCTAGAAACCTACTTTATTGTGTCACTTCCTGCTGAAAAAAGTGTTCAATGACTCTCTATTATCTGTGAGACTAAGTCCAAAATTGCTAGTGCTTCCTTTGAGACTCTTTCTAATTTGATCATAATCAACATTGCAAATCTTATTTTTGTCCCTTTTCATATACACTTAGGCTCCAAGTAGATTATAAATCCAAATATGATTTGTACAACCATGCCATTGTTGTAACACACCTCCTTCCTAGAATGTCTTCCTCTCCTTTCACTTAACATTTCCATGACCCTATCAGATTCTACCTTTTCTAGAAAACCTATTCCAACCCTCAGTCACCAGCCTATAGGGACTTTTGCTTCTATTAGGCACTGACATGACTGACTTTCTGTCATATTTATCTGGTCCTTTCGTTTGAGTGGCTACCCATTAAGTCAGTGTTATAACTTCTTAAGCACATCATCAACCCTTTTAGTACAACATATAATTCTTACGTCCTAATATGCATCTTTGGGGAAATTTGTCTCAGCTGTGTTTCCCTAGAAGAGATCACAATGCAAGAACTTGAGTACAAGTAGTTCATTACGGAAGTGATCCTAGAGAAACTAAGTCAGAGAATGGGAAATGTGACAGATAAAGGAGGAGCTGATAAGTCATTGTCATTGCCTAAGCGATTGCTGTAGAGAACTAAGGCTCAATTTCGTTGAGAGGCCCTAGGAACCAGTGTTGAGCACACTTCAGAGTTAGTTTACCCACAGTGCAAGAAAGATGATATATTTAACCTACAATTCCAGTTTGTCATTGAGTGAGGGTTGTTCTTGGAAACATTCATCCCCTGGCATTTCAGGCCTGATCCACAAATAGGCAAAAAGAAAGTTCTCATGTACAGAGTTCCAGCATGTTATAGACATGCTTTTGGAAAGTAAGTGACAAGAAAGCACACTGGCTGCTGAGTACAGCACTCCATGAATTCCTCTCTATCTGCCTGAGAAGCCCAGACGCTCATTTTCCTCTCAAACAACTGAGAGCAGGACACCAAAAATATTGGTCAAATTGGTTGGACTAAGAAGACTCTCCACAAGGACATCACCAGATGGTCAACACTGAAATCAGATTGATTATATTCTTTGCATCCAAAGGTGGAGAAGCTCTATACAGTCAGCAAAAACAACACCGGGAGATAAAGAAAAACAATGCCAAAGAATGCTCAAACTACTGTGCAATTGCACTTATATAACACTTTAGTAAAGTAATGCTCAAAATTCTCCAAGCCAGGCTTCAGCAATACATGAACCTTGAAATTCCAGATTTTCAAGCTGGTTTTAGAAAAGGCCGAGGAACCAGAGATCAAATTGCCAACATCCACTGGATCATTGATAAAGCAAGAGAGTTCCAGAAAAACATCTATTTCTGCTTTATTGACTATGCCAAAGCCTTTGACTATGTGGATCACAATAAACTATGGAAAATTCTGAAAGAGATGGGAATACCAGACCACCTGACCTACCTCTTGAGAAACCTATATGCAGGTCCGGAAGCAACAGTTAGAACTGGACATGGAAAAACAGACTGGTTCCAGATAGGAAAAGGAGTACATCAAGGTTGTATATTGTCACCCTGCTTCTTTAATTTATATGCAGAGTACATCATGAGAAACGCTGGGCTGGAAGAAGCACAAGCTGGAATCAAGATTGCTGGGAGAAATATTAATAACCTCAGATATGCAGATGACACCACCCTGATGGCAGAGAGTGAAGAGGAACTAAAAAGCCTCTTGATGAAAGTGAAAGAGGAGAGTGAAAAAATTGGCTTAAAGTTCAACATTCAGAAAACAAAGATCAAGGAATCTGGTCCCATCACTTCATGGGAAATACATGGGGAAACAGTGGAAACAGTGTCAGACTTTATTTTTTGGGGCTCCAAAATCACTGCAGATTGTGATTGCAGCCATGAAATTAAAAGACGCTTACTCCTTTGTAGGAAAGTTATGACCAACCTAGATAGCATATTCAAAAGAAGAGACATGACTTTGCCAACAAAGGTCTGTCCAGTCAAGGCTATAGTTTTCCCAGTGGTCATGTATGGATGTGAGAGTTGGACTGTGAAGAAAGCTGAGTACCGAAGAATTGATGCTTTTGAACTGTGGTGTTGGAGAAGACTTTTGAGAGTCCCTTGGACTGCAAGGAGATCCAACCAGTCCATCCTAAAGAATACCAGTCCTGGGTGTCCATTGGAAGGAATGATGCTGAGGCTGAAATCCCAATACTTTGACCACCTCATGCGAAGAGTTAACTCATTGGAAAAGACTCTGATGCTGGGAGGGATTGGGGGCAGGAGGAGTAGGGGATGACAGAGGATGAGATGGCTGGATGGCATCACCGACTGGATGGACATGGGTTTGGGTGAACTCCAGGAGTTGGTGATGGACAGGGAGGCCTGGCGTGCTGCGATTCATGGGGTTGCAAAGACTCGGACATGACTGAGCGACTGAACTGAACTGAACTAGTGTTAAACACTTGAAAGCACAATGCACAAACATTTGTTGGGGTAATGAGTAACCATGGTAGAAGATGCTCCAAATCATTAATCATCAGGCAAATATAAAAATAAAGCTGCATTATGATACCAGTTCACACCTACTAGAGTAGCTGAAACTAATGAGACTGGCAACTCTAAATGTTGGTGAGGTTATGGATGGTCTAGAACTTTCATAGTTTGTCAATGGCAGGGTAAAATGGTATAACTATTGATTGTTAATTTTTCTTTAATACAATTAAATGCACTTCTCATACTTTAGGGCCCAGAAATTCAACACCTAGTTATTTACTCCCAAGAAAATATTTTTACTCAAAAAATGTTTTTCTAAGGGTGACCCTGCGGACTTCCCTGGAGGTCCAATGGTTAAGATTCCAGGCTTTCACTACAACAGATGGTGCAGGTTAGACACTTGGTCAGGAACTAAGATTCTGCATGCCATGCTGCACCGCATGGCCAAAAAAAAGAAGAGTGACCATGGCAACTATATTCAAAATAGCCCGGAGATGGAATTTACTGAAGTGTCTATCAACAGGTAAATGGATTTTTTGATGGTATAGTCATATAGTAGAACACTACCCAGTGGTAAAAAAAGAATAATCTTCCAATCCACACAACTACATGAATGATTCTCAAGATCATGCTAAATAAAAGGTACTTGTGATTTCGTGTATGTGAAGTTCAAGATAAGGAAAATATATATAGTAATAGGCATTGGCTTAAAAGAACAGTGGGGTACCACCTCACACAGGTCAGAGTAGCCATCATCACAAGTCCCAAGTAACAGATGCTGGAGAGGGTGTGGAGAAAAGGGAACCATCCTACACTGGTGGGGATGTAAGTTGGTACAGCCAGAACTCAGAATTATGGAGAACTCAGAATTACCTTATGATCCAACAATCCCACTCCTGGGCATGTATCCAGACAAAACTGTAATTCAAAAAAGTCCCTGCACACTTATGTTCATAGTATCACTATTCACATAGCCAAGACATGGAAACAGCCTAAATGTCCACTGACAGATGGATGGCACATATATACAATGGAATACAACTCAGCCTTAAAAAGAATAAAATATTGCTGTTTGCAGCAACATGGATGCAACTAGAGATTACCATCCTAAGTGAAGTAAGTTAGAAGGAGAAAGACAAATACCATATAATATCACTTACACATGGAATCTAAAATATGGCACAAATGAACTTATCTACGAAATAAAAACAGACTCACAGACGTACAGAACAGACTTGTGGCTGCCAAGGGTGGGGAGGGGCGTAGGGTAGAAATGGATTGGGAGTTTGGAATTAGCAGACACAAACTAGTATATACAGGATGGATAAACAATAAGGCCCTACTATTTAGTACCTGGAACTATATTCAATACCCTGTGATAATCCATAATGGAAAAGAATATTAAAAAATAATGTATATAAGTGTATGACTGGGTCACTTTGCTGTACAGCAGAAATTAATACAACATTGCAAAGCAATGATCTGTGAGCTCTTTCGGCTTAATTAAGTGCAGACGGAGACACTAAATGTGCTCACCAAAACTGGTCTCTTTTTCCTGGACACACAGCTAGCTGATATTTCCCTGCCTTTCTTACACTTAAGTGTGGTCACTGAATTGTGCATGCGTGTTCAGTTGTTCAGTCATGTCTGACTCTTTGCAACCTCCATGGGCTGTAGCCCACCAGGCTCCTCTGTCCATGGGATCGAACTCAAGTCTCCTGCATTGGCAGGCAGATTCTTTACCACTGAGCCACGTGGGAACCCCAGTCACTGAATTAAGCAGGCCCTTTTATTCTGATGTCCTTGTTGACCCTGGGGAAAGTGCCCTCCCGGAGTAAACAGATTTCCCAGGACAGTACACTCTCCCAAGAGCACACCTCTCACAAGCAGACTAACCAGTCCAAACCCAAGCCCCAGCCCCTTCTACCTCGGGATCTCATCCTACAGGACACCGTCCCTCTGTCCTAATCACTCCAGGGCCAGGCATCAGACAACTAGAGGCAGCCCCTACACCCTAAGCCCCCCAAAATTATTCAATCTGGTCAATCCTAAACCTGCTTACCCTGCCATGCCCATTCCTCCCCACTGAAAACACTAGTGAAGGCTTTTCTGTGTTCCCCTTGCCCTCCCTCTGCTTCCTGACTGATCCTGCTGCATCCTCGTGTGGTCCTACATGGCCAGACATGACCCTCCTCTCAGGAACTGTGAGCAATAAACCAAATTTTCAGTGGCAGTTGTCTCTGTAGCTGCAAATCTCGCTGATGGAATGTGATCAGAAGTGTAAGATAACACTACCAGGGCTGACCATAAGGGCCCCCCTTGCGAGTTTCTCTCTCTGTCTCTGTCTCTCTCTGTCTGTCTGTCTCCCTGCTTCTGTCTGTCTATCACTGTAAGCTGGATGTCGAGTGTCCCACCCAGCAGAATATTCTGAGGTCCTGGGGATGGTAGAGCTGCAAAATGGAAGGAGAACCAAGTGCTTGAATTACCACATGGAGGCCACCTGTCAAATACACACACACTGTTATCTGAGCAAAAAATAAACTTCTATTGTGTTAAAAAAATAAATAAATAAAAATGAGAAAATAAATAAGAAAGTGGCTACTTGGGGAGTGGAGGGGAATTGATTAAAAAGGGTAATAAGGTAATTTTCTAGGGTGATAAGAAAGGCTTGCGATCTTATTTTGGAGGGTCATTATATGAATGCATACATTTGCCAAAGCTCATCAAATTGAACACTTGATATCTGTGCATTTTATTATGTCCCAATTAGGTCTTAATCAATGAAAAATACACTGCCATTGCAGAAGGCTGATTCTGAATTTTCTATGGTAATGGAAAGCAGAGATGGCCCAGAAAACTAAAGCCCAGTGATCCCCAAATCCTAATTCTCTAGATCCCATAATTGGCTAATCTGAGTTCTGCTATCTTTTCCCTCCTTGGCGCGCCCTTTGAGAGCAATGCCAGGGAACATCTGACAGCCAAAAGGCAGGCAGCCAGAAAGAGGAGCAAAGAGTCTGGATGAAGAGACTCTGACTAACCGGGAGCTGGCAGAATCATCTGGTGTCTGCGGCAGATCAGGGGGCTTGGCACAAAAGAAGGGCTCTCTGACATGCTTCCAGAAAGTGCAGAACTCTGGGGAACACTTGCTCTTCTATGTATTCAGCACTAGCAAACAAAAGGAAGAGAAAGAAAGGAGCAGAAGGAGGTTGCACGATGAGAACATGCAATGAGAAAGCATGGAATAAGCAATACTAAGATTTATAGGCATAACTGAGTGAGTGCTGTGTGGAGATAGTAAGACTCAATGTTTACATGCAATGTCTCTCCCATGAGACACGTTTTCAGTGTTTAGCATTTATATTGCTATGGTTCATGTATTACCGATAATGTTAGGAGATAGTTCCTAATATTATCTGCATTTTATAGGTGAGGAAAATGAGGCAGAAGGAAATAAGGTAAATTAAAAACATAAGGTAACAGAACTACTAAGCAGTTGGGTTGAGATTCAAATCCAGACAAGCGACTCCAGAACCCATGATCTCAACTACTTGACCCTTACACTGTCTTAGTTTGGATTTTCTCTGAAACAGATTCTAAGGCAAGGATTGTTTGCAGAATTGGGAGGAAAGAAGAAGTGAGATTAAGTCAGAAAATGAGAATAAAAAATCTGCATGAATGTGTGTTGCTGAGATGAATATTATTAAGTAAAAGGCACTGGATTCTGCTGAAACCACTGGGAAGGGTTCAAAAGGCTCCTGAGAATTACACACAGAAAGATGCTGGAGTGTTTGTGGATTGGCCTCTGTGCTGCACTGGAAATCATCATCCCCAGCATCTTCAAGCTGTGTCTGGGCATAGGAGGCTGAGCTCTCTTGGCAGCAGAGGAGGGCCTGGGGCAGAAGGTGGAGAGACACACAGGTAAATAAGATAAATAAAATAAATAAGGCAAATAAGACAGATGAGATGCTGTCAGTGTTTGGTGAGTAAAACTGTCCATCACAATTGCAGCTGAAATCAGAGATGAGCCAGGGATGGGTTTGTGGGGATGTGATTGGTCATCAGAGGAAGCTGCTATAACCACATCTCTAAGAATTATAAGTACAAGGGAAATGATCACAATAGCTATGTTTATTGACACCTGCTGTTGTGTGTCTTTGAAGCACTCTCTAAATCCTTGGCACAATCCAGTGACAAAGGTGTTGTTATCCCCATTTTACTGATGAAGAAACTGGGATATACAGTGGTTAGACAACTTCCCTAAGGACACGCTGATAGTAAGGATACAGAGCTAAGGGTGAAAAGTTTGAAGAATGCAGAATTAGGGTTGGTTAGGTGATTAACAACTTGTCATCTCCAAAGAATAAGGCTTAGGGATGAACTACTTACTCCATCTGAAAGCGAGATTAAGATAAATCATCATAGGTATCAGTTTAGTTCAGTTCAGTTCAGTCACTCAGTTGTGTCCGACTTTTTTGGCAACCCCATGAATCGCAGCACGCCAGGCCTCCCTGTCCATCACCAAGTCCCAGCGTTCACTCAGACTCACATCCATCGAGTCCGTGATGCCATCCAGCCATCTCATCCTCCATCGTCCCTTTCTCCTCCTGCCCCCAAACCCTCCCAGCATTGGAGTCTTTTCCAATGAGTCAACTCTTCACATGAGGTGGCCAAAGTACTGGAGTTTCAGCTTCAGCATCATTCCTTCCAAAGAAATCCCAGGGTTGATCTCCTTCAGAATGGACTGGTTGGATCTCCTTGCAGTCCAAGGGACTCTCAAGAGTCTTCTCCAACACCACAGTTCAAAAGCATCAATTCTTCGGTGATCAGCCTTCTTCACAGTCCAACTCTCACATCCATACATGACCACAGGAAAAACCATAGCCTTGACTAGATGGACCTTAGTCGGCAAAGTAATGTCTCTGCTTTTGAATATGCTATCTAGGTTGGTCATAACTTAATTTAAATATACATAGACAGTCAACAATCCAAAAGAGCATGAAATTGTATAAGATACAGGCATGAGCACTACCCACGCTGGAATAACATCATCTTCCTCTGTTGGTGACATCACCATCATGTTAACTCAAGGCTCAATTACCGTGGTGATACAATAGTCATCTCAAACTGCCCACATTTAAAAGCTGCACAGTCTCCATCAATGAATGTGCTTCTCAACTAGAAGAAACTGCAAGGTAACTCTAGGAATACCATCAATAGATTTACCCTGAAATTACTTTTGGTATATTCCCACGGTAACCTAAAATATAGCTCAAGTTGGTCTGAAGGAGAATGCGTCCTTTGTAACGAGTACTACTAGAATATCTGGAATATACTGCATGAACTAGCGGATCAGAGAGGCCTATAGTAATGACTGCAGCAGTGTGTGTCAGCAGCATGGCAGCCCAGCTGGTCTTCCCATGGGTCCTGCTGAACACAGCCTGTGCCTGTGTAGACATGGTTATCACAGGTGACCTC
This sequence comes from Cephalophus harveyi, assembly GCA_006410635.1. NCBI lineage: Eukaryota > Metazoa > Chordata > Mammalia > Artiodactyla > Bovidae > Cephalophus > Cephalophus harveyi. Next base: position 48,462 of record SJYT01013179.1, on the reverse strand, counting down.
CCCAGCCGGAGTCCGACTGAACCAGCAGTCACTTGACCCAATCTGGGTCAATCAGAAGACTTCTGGAAATGAGAAATTCCCATCCAGGGACTTGTGAATCTCCATCGGGCAGTTGAACTAAGCGACGCGAAGGAAGAACAGGAGTGTGGTTGTATGGATACAAAAACAGTCAAAGCCATCTGGGAAGAGTGAGAGAAGCAACTGTGAAAGCGCGTGCAGGGCTAGGGGGGATGAAAGTTCATAGAGTGATGGAGGCAAGAGACAAGAGACACTCTTGCTTCAGGGAGGTGGAAGAACTGTTCCAGGTCTGAGTGACTTTCATAGCTTTGGGTACCATTCTCTCAGAACCTGGCTGCACTCCTGATCCTGTGTTCCTGGGTCCAGATAGTAAACCCTTCTTTCCTGTTTTGGTGATTTTGAGAAGAAACTGCTATTAAATGTTCACTGACCACACAAAGTGAAAGAAGAAGATGTGTGGAAAAAAGGAGAGTTGAGTGACCACCTGACCCAAATGGAGCAAGAAACCGAGAGCTGTCTGGGCCAAAATGCCAGTAACGTGTTTCCCAGGAATCCACTGATATCACCTCTGCCTTTGCTCGTCTGGGCAATTTCTCTAACAACCACATGGTTACTTTGAGTGCGTGGACATGCTTTCCTTTCATCAGTGCACCTTCATTTTCTTCTATAAAATGCATTTATTGTTTGTCTCCTCTGGCTTTTTAAGTCAGTATTTCCAGTTGACTTTAGAGATTCAGTGACCCTTCACTGAAGACTTTAAAGTTGCTTCAAACCATAAAGCAAGAATCATACAAATACAAATAAAAAGTGTGAACTGAAAATTACACATAATAAAGACTTTCCAGGTCAAGCAATTAATGTAAAATGCTACAAACCGCACAGGAGAAAGACCCTTCAGCACACTGTTCAAGACTCGTTTCATTAAGGGACATCCCTGGTAGGGCTTCCCTGGTGGCTCAGAGGTTAAAGCGTCTGCCTGCAATGCGGGAGACCTGTGTTCGATCCGTGGGTCAGGAAGATCCCCTGGAGAAGGAAATGGAAACCCACTCCAGTATTCTTGCCTGGAGAATCCCATGGACGGAGCCTGGTGGGCTATACAGTCCACGGGGTCACAAAGAGTCGGACACGACTGAGCGACTTCACTTTCTTTCACTTTCACTGGTAGTTCAATGGCTGGGACTCTGTGTTCCCAAAGCAGTGCCCAGGATCCCTGGTAGGGAACTAGATCCCACATGCCACACTTAAGTTGATGCAACAAAAGGTCCCACATGCTACAATTAAGACTGGAGACCTGAGTGCTGCAACTAACACCAGGCTCTGCCAAATAAATAAGAAATAAAATAAATATTAAAAAGAGATGCATTACCTATATCTAGTTTCTACTCCCAAAGGTATCCACACCTATATTTTTGGGCTATTCCCCCCCCCCCCATTGTTAATATTTTATGCATCACATCATAAACACTGTGGTCCCGGAGGATTAGGAAATGTTCGCACACATAGACCTATCTGTGCATAAACACACACACAGATGTATATACATAGACCTATCTGTGCATAAACACACACACAGATGTATATACACCCACACACATACATTTCCTAAGTACCACAATGAAGGTTTTGGTGAGCAAATGTCAGTATGGAGTTCACAGAAAGGCTAAATGACTTCCTGTGCGTGTTTATTTCCCTTACAACCCATGAGGAAGTCTAAAAAGAACAGTTTCTCCCCAACAGCTCTCAGGGTTTCAATAGGTTTTTTCAAAGTCCTTTCCCCACCCAGTGCTCCAAACAAAGGATTCCTGCTGTGTGGTTCTAAAGATTCCACTTACAAGTTGCAGAAAACAGAGCCTGAATGGATAGCAAACCCAGCCCAAGGCCCTCTCTGCTCCCTGTGTGGGACAAGTGGTGACTTTGTTCATTTACAAAGGCTGAGACAGAGAGACAAACTGCCCTGCGGTCTAAAAAGCTGCTTTCACATCAATCCTTTTAAGTGGATCTCAATTATGACACTCAAAGAAAGGGGGCTGTACGAGGATGTGGGGAGAAACTTTTAAGTCCTTCCCACACCCCGCTACCCCAAAGGAACAGAAAATGTCCTCTTCTCTGATGTCTTGGCTATTGTCTGTTTGTTTTTTAACATGAAGTGAAGTGAAAGTCGCTCAGTCGTGTCCAACTCTTTGTAATCCCATGGACATGGAGTTCTCCAGGACAGTATACTGGAGTAGGTAGCCTTTCCCTTCTCCAGGAAGTCTTCCCCACCCAGGGATTGAACCCAGGTCTCCCGCATTGAAGATGGATTCTTTACCAGCTGAACCTCAAGGGAAGCCCAAGAATACTGGTGTGGGTAGCTTATCCCTTTCTCCAGCAGATCTTCCAGACCCAGGAATTGAACCAGACTCTCTTGCATTGCTGGCGGATTCTTTACCAACTGAGCTATCAGGGAAGTTCTTTTTTAACATGGAGATGTACAAATAATATTTATTTTTTTAATTTAATTTTTTTTGTCCATGTGAAGATACTTTATTTTTTAATATAAATTTATTTATTTTAATTGGAGGTTAATTAGTTTACAATATTGTATTGGTTTTGCCATACATCAATGTGAATCCACCACAGGTTATATATTAGAGTACAGTTGATTAAAAAGCTGTGTTAGTTTCAGGTGTACAGCAAGGTGATTCAGTTGTATGTGCACATGTGTCTACACTTTGCCAGATTCTTCTCTCAAATAGGTTATTATAGAATGCTGAGTAGAGCTCCCTGTGCCATACGGTAAGTCCCTATTGTTTATCTATTTTATATATAGTACTGTGTATATCTCCTAATGTATCCTTCCCCCTTACCTATCCCCTTTGGTAACTGTAAATTTGCTTTTGAATTCTGTTTCTGCTTCATATGTGGAATCTAAAAAGATGATACAAATGTATGTATTTGGCTTTTGTAACATTCCTCAAAGATGCCTCTAGCATCTCTTGTTCAGACTCTACAGACTTGCTGCTCTGAGGAAATTGGGCTTTTTTGGTGGTTTTGTTACTGTTGCTCCCCTGACATGGGGACTGTCTTTATTTTTCCAACACTTCTTTTTTCAGACTTGTCAATATCAAGTATCTGAGGGAGCTTTGCCTATCAGAGGTCTTTTTATAAAATGATTGTAAAACATAGTGCTTTCTAGTGCTTCATTCCACTGCTAATGTCAAGCTGCAAGCCTTCAAAGGGTGGGATTTGACAGAACGTCCTGTGTGCTCTACAGGCTCACATTAGGGCCCTTGCTAGCCACTCCGGGGCTTTCCCAGTTCCAACTGGGGCCTGTCCCTAGACTGTAAGTCAGAAGGACCCGAGGGGGCCTTCCTGGGGCAGACCCCTCCCCTATACATTCTGCTTTAGCTCCTCCGTGAAGTACCCAGATGATAGTATCTCATGCATATTTCCTGAGTGTTTTGGATGCTAAAAAACACCACTTGGAAGAAATGAACTCCTTGATGATCATGAACATGCAGCCCTAGACCTGCAGAAGCCTAAGGATTGATATATTAACCCCTGTGACCTCACCATCAACCAATCAGAGAACTGTGCACAGGCTAATCACACATCCTGCAGCCCCGCTGCCTCACCTGGCCTTTACAAATGCTCTGCTGGAACCCGGGAGAGAGTTCCAGGTTTTTGAACACAAGCCTCCCATTCCCCTTGCTTGGCCCTGCGGTAAACCTTTCTCTGTTCCACACTGCCGTGTTTTGATTTGTTTGGCCTCACTGCGCAACGCAAGCACACAAAGATGCATCTGGTAACAGCACCAGCAAGGATGTACCAGTGCCTCCTGGCTCACTTGGGTTCAGGGACCCACCCTAATCAGAGGCTGTGAGAGATCACAGACGCTGAAAATCGCCGCTTCATAATAAGGAGGAAGCCTCTCAGGAGAGTATAAGAAGAAGCCCCGTCCATGACAAAGTACTACTTACAATGACTCAGCACCTTGATGATCGGGAAGAGGGTTTTTGTCATTGAGCCAGGAGGTAGGTGCCTGCCCCACACCCCCACCTCATCCAGGGTAGATACTCCAAGAAAAGAATAGCCGCATGATTGAGAGAGGAGGCTGGGCCCTGCCCAGACCACATATTTCTCATTTCTGAAGTCAGGAGACCTCCCAACTACAGGTGTGCAGAAAGCTTCCTTGGAGGTCAAAAAGGGAGTGATGCTAAATGATGCTTACTACCCATAGGTCTTTGTGACAGAATCCATCTTGGCTGAGAGATGAGTGTGCACACTGGGAGGATCCTGAGATAAACCAAATACAGACTCAGAACCAGGAAAAGCAAGATGATTGGCCAAAGGAATTATGGAAGAAATGTCCCATTAAGTGATTTAAACTATCACGAGGGCATAACTTTCTCTCTGAGTCTGCCAGTGTGTCTACTCACATGTACTCTTTCTTCCCTCCTAATAAACACTTTATTTTTTTCCACTACTTTCTGTCTTTGTGGGAGTTCTTTTTCTGCAAAACCGAACAGCCAGGGCCTTGTCACTGATCACTGGTCTAATGGTTAGGATTTGGTGCTCTCACTGCCACGACTCAACCTCAATATCTGACTGGAAACCAAAGCTCCACTTCAAGCTGCTGCAGGCAAGGCCACCCGAGGTTAGCATGAATGTGAACAGAGAAACTTCCACATTCTCTCACTCGTTTTCACACACTTATTTGGGAAAGGAGCAGGTAAGCCAGAGCTGGGCTCAGCTCTCTCCCAGCTTTCTAACATTGAGAGGGTATCATACTCTTAGGATGCTGGTATGTAGGTGCAATTCCTGCCCAGAGGAGCCTGCTGCTACAAACACTGTGCTTTCGTTTCTTTCTTGCTCACATCACCTCAGCTTTGAGATATCCCCCTACTCGATGGGGTGGCCATAGGACCAGGGCTGCAGCTAAAAGTGCTAGAAACAGGGATGACTTCTAAGCAGGAAACCGGTGGCATGTGTGCATGCTTAGCTGTGTCTGACTCTTTGCGGCTCCATGGACTAGATAGCCTGCCAGGATCCTCTGTCCACGGGATTTCCCAGGCAAACGTACTGGCGTGGGTTGCCATTTCCTCCTCCAGGGGATCTTTCTGATCCGGGGATCTGATCCATGTCTCTTCTGTCGCCTACATTATTAAGTGGATTCTTTACCACTAGCGCCACCTAGGAAGCCCTAAGAAGCTGTGACTATGTCTTTTAACCTTTACGTAGGAATTTCTAAGGGCCTGACGGGGTGGGATGTGCCTCCCCCTCATTGGGCATGTTTGCGGCAATAGCAGTAGTGATGTCTGATGGCGAAAGTGGCCCTCCCTCTCTGGATCTCTGGGAGCTCACCCTGTCTGAACGGGAGTGGACTGATAAGAATGAGCTGACAGACTCGCACTGCGGTCTTCAAACCAGTCCAGCAAGGTGGCTGAGCACAGGGTCCCTTCCAAAAGTGGAAAAACTTCGGCATAACTAGAGTAGAAAGCGTAGCAGCTAAGGGTAGAAGAATGAATCTAACACTACTTTAATACGGCAGAAGAGGCTCAAAGCGAGGGAAGACACTATCTCTCAGATCAAGGACACAAAATGTCTCAAATTGTGAAGTCAGCTGAGACTACTTGTGTTCCCTGGAACCCGACAAGCTCAAACAGTGGCCTCCTCCAGGGAGACAGTTTTCACGCAATATGATGATGGATTGCACTAATTATTAATGACCAAATGAGGGTCTACAACATGGCAGGATCTTGTGAGTTGTAGATCCTTTTGCGGTGAGGGGTCCATGGCCAGAGCCCGGGTGGGTGGGGATAGGGGAGGGGTTGCTGAATAATAGAAAATATATGTTAGTTTCTGCTCCCAGTTCCTGACCAGGGCTCCTAAACCCCCTGGAATTTCCCGGATGACAGCAGTGTCTCTTGTTCTAATGAGGTGACTCTGGGTGGGCTCCTAGATGAGGGTGGGTCACCAGAAAGACCAATGTGTGATGAGAGCCTTGGAACTTTCAGCTCCACCCCCCATTCTCCAGAGCGGGGCTGGAAATGGAGTTAATGGTGGACCATGTGTGTGTGATGAAACCTCCATGACAAATCCCACAAATCCAGACCAGGAAGCTGCTGGGTGGGTGAACACGTGCAGGTGCCAGGAGAGGGCGTGGAGACTTTACACCTCTCGCCACAGACTGCGCCCTGTGCATCTCATCCATCCAGGTGTTCATTTGTATTTCTAAACTAAATCCTTTTATAATGACTCACTAACCTAGTATGTAAACTCTTTTCCTGAGTTCTACGAGCATCTCTATCAGATGAACGGAACTCGAGGGGCCACGGGCTCCTCTGACCTTCAGCAGTGGGTGAGAAGAACAGGTGACAATATGGACTTGTGACTGGCATCCAACGTGTGTGACGGGGTGGGGAACCGGCTTGCAAAACTGAGCTTTTAACCTGTGGAATTTGACATTATATACAGGGACACTGTATCAGAACTGAATTAAATATAGGACATCCAGTGGGTGTCACCAAATTGGTTGGATTGGGAAAAATTGTCACACATTTGGTGACCTGACGTGTCCCAGGTACAGTGTCCTGTGTGAGTGGTCAAGAAGGGACAGGTAGGGGAGAGTGTTTGCCCTTCCTGTGCCTCAGCATCCTCCAAGGTCAAGTTGAACTTGTAACAGAAACAACCTCATAAAATTGTTATTGGTACTAAATAAGTTAATAGGGACTTTCCTGGTGGTCCAGTGATTAAAACTTCATCTTCCAGTGGAGGGGTTGCGGGTTCAGTCCCTGGGACTAAGAGTCTGGGAGCTAAGAGCATCAGATTACTTGCAGCCAGAACACCAAAACCCTAAACAGAAGCAATATTGTAACAAATTCAAAAAAAGACTTTAAAAATGGTCCACATTAAAAAATGCAAAAAATAAATAAATACGTTAATAAAACATCCAATAGAGTGTCATGCTCATTAGATGTTACTAGTAATTATCATTGAATTAAAATCCTACTATTGGGAGTTCCCTGAGTAGCCCAGGGGTTAGGCTTCCACGCTTTTACTCCATGGTCCAGGTTCAACTCTCTGTCAAGGAACTGAGATCCGCAAGCCACGTGACCAAAAAAAAAGAAAAAAAATCCTACTATTTACTTTATTTTTTAAATAATGTAAGCATATAGATTCAGGGAGTGGAAATTAGGAAAGCCTTCTTTCTTTCCCTCTTTCCTTCCTTTTTCACCTTCCTCCCCTCTCTTCTTTCTTCTCCCCCCTTCCTTTCATCTTTTTCTCTCTTTTCTCCTAAATGAAAAAAAGTCCACCTAACAAAACCTAATTTTCTTTATATCTGAGTAACTGCGTCTCACACTTATCTTTCTTCTCCACTAAAAGTCACTTTACAGCTCATTCTTGGCTCAGCACACAGCCAATGAGCCCACCCTTACTATTGCTCCTGCATGAATGGGCTGGAGGCTGGAATCACATAGAACATCCCTGGAGGACCGTCCACAGCCCCAGAGTGGCTGAGCCTGCAATGGGCTGATTCCCCAAATTGAAATTAGCCTATAAAAGTGACAGTAAGACGAATGGAAAAGATTCTTACAACTCTTCTAATAGACGAACATCAAGAGGGAAGCTAGTTTGTCTGTTTGAAGAAGAATTTCCATGCCAGACAGTGAGTGATGTCAGGGCAGGAGTTAACCATCTCTTTATCTCTGCAACTGGCACCACATCGAACTCACAGTAACTGCCCATCATGAATCATCCATCCATCCATCCATTCATTACACACTTATTTAATGAGGGCCAGGCCCTCTGTAGAGGCTGGGGCCATAACAATGAGAAAATAATTAATAGAGATTAATAATTAGCAAGGGAGATAAGCATTTGAATAAACACATAAATTACTGATGGTTTTAAAGGGGGAAGACATAATAAAATGAGAATATACAGCAGGGGCTTTATCATGACTTGGAGGAAGCAGAGGAAGCTGTTGGCTTTAAACTGGATGAACTGACTTTAAGATAAAATCTGGAAGACAGAAAGTAATGCCTGAGATGAAGAGAAGATGGAGACACTGAAAGAATGGCCCTCAGCATGTGCAATAGGGCATCTCAGGTGGGAAGTTTAGTGTGACGCCATATATGAAAATAAACTAAAATGGACTAAAGATCTAAAGGTAAGACCAGAAACCATAAAACTCCTAGAGGAAAACACAGGCAGAACACTCCTTGACAAAAATCCTAGCAATATTCTTTTTTGATCTGTCTCCTAAGACAAAGAAAATAAAAGCAAAAATAAACAAATGGGACCTAATTAAACCTAAAAGCTTTTGCCCAGCAAAAGAAACCATCAAAAACATGAAAGACAACCTACTGAATTGAAGAAAATATTTTAAAAGGATACGACTGACAAGGGGTCAATAACCCAAATATATAAACAGTTCGTATAACTCAATATAAAAAATTAACATAATTAAAAATTGGGCAGAAGATCTAAACATGTATTTTTCCTAAAGGAAACACAGATGGCCAATGGGCACATGAAAATATGCTCAAATGTTAACTGTCAGAGAAATTCAAATTAAAACCACAATGAGGTATCATCTCACATCTGTCAAAATGGTCATCATTAAAAAGAACACAAACAACAAATGTTGGTGAAGATGTGTGGAGAAAAGGAAGCCTTCTACACTGTTAGTGGCAATGCAAATTGATACAGCCAATGTGAAAAATGACCCAAGATGGACCAGTCATGGTGGAAAGTTCTAACAAAATGTGGTCCACTGGAGAAGGGAATCGCAAACCACTTCAGTATCCTTTCCTCGAGAACCCCATGAACAGTATGAAAAGGCAAAAAGATAAGACACAGAAAGATGAACTCCCCAGGTCGGTAGGTGCCCAATAAGCTACTGGAGATCAGTAGAGAAATAACTCCAGAAAGAATGAAGAGACGGAGCCAAAGCAAAAACAGCACCCAGGTGTGGATGTGACTGGTGATGGAAGCAAGGTCTGATGCTGTAAAGAGTAATATTGCATAGGAACCTGGAATGTTAGGTCCATGAATCAAGGCAAATTGGAAGTGGTCAAATAGGAGATGGCAAGAGTGAATATTGACATTTTAGGAATTGGTGAATTAAAATGGAATGGAATGGGTGAATTTAACTCAGATGACCATTATATCTACTCCTGTGGGCAAGAATCCCTTAGAAGGAATGGAGTAGCCATCATAGTCAACAAGAAAGTCCAAGGCAGTACTTGGATGCAATCTCAAAAACGACAGAATGATCTCTGCTTGCTTCCAAGGCAAACCATTCAATACCACGGTAATCCAAGTCTATGCCCCGACCAGTAATGTAAAACTCCTAGAGGAAAACACAGGCAGAACACTCCTTGACAAAAATCCTAGCAATATTCTTTTTTGATCTGTCTCCTAAAACAAAGAAAATAAAAGCAAAAATAAACAGATGGGACCTAATTAAACCTAAAAGCTTTTGCCCAGCAAAGGAAACCATCAAAAAAATGAAAGACAACCTACTGAATTGAAGAAAATATTTTAAAAGGATACGACTGATAAGGGGTCAATACCCCAAATATATAAACAGTTCGTATAACTCAATATCAAAAATCAACACAATTAAAAATTGGGCAGAAGATCTAAACATGTATTTTTCCTAAAGGAAACACAGATGGCCAATGGGCACATGAAAATATGCTCAATTGTTAACTGTCAGAGAAATTCAAATTAAAACCACAATGAGGTATCACCTCACATCTGTCAGAATGGTCATCATTAAAAAGAACACAAACAACAAATGTTGGTGAAGATGTGTGGAGAAAAGGGAAGCCTTCTACACTGTTAGTGGCAATGTAAATTGATGCAGCCAATGTGAAAAATGACCCAAGACGGACCAGTCATGGTGGAAAGTTCTAACGAAATGTGGTCCACTGGAGAAGGGAATGGCAAACCACTTCAGTATCCTTTCCTCGAGAACCCCATGAACAGTATGAAAAGGCAAAAAGATAAGACACAGATAGATGAACTCCCCAGGTCGTTAGGTGCCCAATAAGCTACTGGAGCTCAGTAGAGAAACAACTCCAGAAAGAATGAAGAGACAGAGCCAAAGCAAAAACAACACCCAGTTGGACATGTGACTGGTGATGGAAGCAAGGTCTGATGCTGTAAAGAGCAATACTGCAATAGGAACCTGGAATGTTAGGTCCATGAATCAAGGCAAATTGGAAGTGGTCAAATAGGAGATGGCAAGAGTGAATATTGACATTTTAGGAATTGGTGAATTAAAATGGACTGGAATGGGTGAATTTAACTCAGATGACCATTATATCTACTCCTGTGGGCAAGAATCCCTTAGAAGGAATGAAGTAGCCATCATAGTCAACAAGAAAGTCTGAGGCAGTACTTGGATGCAATCTCAAAAAAGACAGAATGATCTCTGCTTGCTTCCAAGGCAAACCATTCAATACCACGGTAATCCAAGTCTATGCCCCGACCAGTAATGCTGAAGAGGCTGAAGTTGAATGGTTCTATGAAGACCTACAAGACCTTTTAGAACTAACACCCCCAAAAGATGTCCTTTTCATTATAGGGGACTGGAATGCAAAAGTAAGAAGTCAAGAAACACCTGGAGTAACAGGCAAATTTGGCCTTGGAGTATGGATGGAATGAAGCAGGGCAAAGGCTAATAGAGTTTTGCCAAGAGAATGCAGTGGTTATAGCAAACACCCTCTTCCAACAACACAAGAGAAGACTACACGTGGGCATCACCAGATGGTCAATACCGAAATCAGATTGATTGTATTCTTTGCAGCCAAAGATGGATAAACTCTATACAGTCAGCAAAAACAAGACCGGGAGCTGACTGTGGCTCAGATCATGAACTTCTTATTACCAAATTCAGACTTGAATTGACGAAAGTAGGGAAAAACACTAGACCATTCAGGTATGACCTAAATCAAATCCCTTACGATTATACAGTGGAAATGAGAAGTGGATTTAAGGGACTAGATATCATAGACTAGACTAGATCTGATAGATCTCACAGACTAGATCTGATAGACTTCCCCGTAGCTAAAATGGTAAAGAATCTGCCTATGAGGCAGGAGACCAGAGTTTGATCCCTGTGATGGGAAGGTCCCCTGGAGAGGGGAATGGGAGTCCACTCCAGTATTCTTGCCTGGAGAATTCCATGGACAGAGAAGCCTGGCAGGCTACACTCAGTGGGGTCACAAAGAGTCTGACACGACTGAGTAACACACACACAGTCTGATAGACCGAGTGTCTGATGAACTATGGATGGAGGTTCGTGACATTGTACAGGAACAGGGATCTAGACCATCCCCAAGAAAAAGAAATGCAAAAAATCAAAATGGCTGTCTGAGGAGCCCTTACAAATAGCAAAAAGCAAAGGAGAAAAGGAGAGATATGCCCATTTGAATGCAGAGTTCCGAGGAATAGCAAGGGGAGATAAGAAAGCTTTCCTCAGTGATCAGAGCAAAAAATAGAGGAAAACAATAAAATGGGAAAGACTAGAGATCTCGTCAAGAAAATTAGAGATACCAAGGGAACATTTCATGCAAAGCTGGAGATGATAAAGGACAGAAATGGTATGGACCTAAGAGAAGCAGAAGATATTAAGAAGAGGTGGCAAGAATACACAGAAAAACTGTACAAAAAAGATCTTCAAAACCCAGATAATCACGATGATCTGATCAGTCACCTAGAGCCAGACATCCTGGAATGTGAAGTCAAGTGGGCCTTAGGAAGCATCACTACGAACAAAGCTAATGGAGGTGATGGAATTCCAGTTGAGCTGTTTCAAATCCTAAAAGATGATGCTGTGAAAGTGCTGCACTCAATATGCCAGCAAATTTGGAAAACTCAGCAGTAGCCACAGGACCAGAAAAGGTCAGTTTTCATTCTAGTCCCAAAGAAAGGCAATGCTAAAGAATGCTCAAACTATTGCACAATTGCACTCATCTCACATGCTAGCAAAGTAATGCTCAAAATTCTTCAAGCCAGGCTTCAACAGTATGTGAAACGTGAACTTATAGATGTTCAAGTTGGATTTAGAAAAGGCAGAGAAATCAGAGATCAAATTCAAATTGCCAGCATCCACTGGATCATCGAAAAAGCTAGAGTTCCAGAAAAACATCTACTTCTGCTTTATTGACTATGACAAAGCCTTTGACTGTATGCATCACAACAAACTGTGGAAAATTCTTTAAGAGATGGGAAGACCAGACCACCTGACCTGCCCCCTGAGAAATCTGTATGCAGGTCAAGAATCAACAGTTAGAACTGGACATGGAACAACAGACTGGTTCCAAATAGGAAAAGGAGTTCATCAAGGCTGTGTATTATTACCATCCTTATTTAACTTATAGGCAAAATACATCGAGAGAAATGCTGGACTGGATGAAGCACAAGCTGAAATCAAGGTTGCTTGTAGAAATATCAATAACCTCAGATATGCAGATGACACTACCCTTATGGAAAAAGTGAAGAAGAACTAAAGAACCCCTTGATGAAAGTGAAAGAGGAGAGTGAAAAAATTGACTTAAAGCTCAACATTCAGAAAACTAAGGTCATGGCATCTAGTCCCATAACTTCATGGCAAATATATGGGGAAACAGTGAAAACACTGTCAGACTTTATTTTGGGGGGCTCCAAATTCACTTCAGATGGTGATTTAGCCATGAAATTAAAAGATGCTTACTTCTTGGTAGGAAAGTTATTACCAACATAGCACATTAAAAAGTGGAGACATTCCTTTGCCAAAAAAAGGTTCATCTAGTGAAGGTTATGGTTTTTCCAATGATCATGTACAGATGTGAGAATTGGACTATATGGAAAGCTCAGCACTGAAGAATTGATGCTTTTGAACTGTGGTGTTGGAGAAGACTCTTGAGAGTCCCTTGGACTGCAAGAAGATCCAACCAGTCCATCCTAAAGATCAGTCCTGAGTGTTTACTGGAAGGACTGATGTTGAAGCTGAAACTCCAATACTTTGGCCACCTGATGCAGAGAGCTGACTCATTTGAAAAGACCTTGATGCTGGGAAAGATTGAAGGCGGGAGAAGAAGGGGATGGCAGAGTATGATATGGTTGGATGGCATGAGTTTGAGTAAACTCCGGGAGTTGGTGATGGACAGGGAGGCCTAGCGTTCTGCCGTATTTGGGGTTGCAAAGAGTCGGACATATCTGAACGACTGAACGAACATGTGAAAAATGTCTGAGGGTTTCTCAACAAACTAAAAACAGAATTACAATATGACTCAGCAATTTCACTCCTATGTATATGTCCAACAAAACCTCTCACTAATTCAAAAAGATACAAGCAACTCCACATTCACTGCAGCATCATTTACAATTGCCAAGATACGGAAACAACCTAAGTGTTCATCAACAAATGAACACATAAAGAATATGTGGCATGTGTATACAATGAAAGGTTACTGAGCCAAAAAAAGTATAAAATACTGTCATTGCAGCATCATAGATGAACCTAGAGAGTACAATATTTAGTGACATAAGTCATAGAAATACATTGCTATATCACTTATTTGGGGAATCTGAAAAAATAATACAAATAAATGTCAATGCAGAAGAGAAATAGACTCACAGATATAGGCAAAAGGTGTTCCATGACAACCTAGAGGGATAGGGTGGGGAGGGAGGTTGGGGGGGGTGTGGTTAAGGATGAAGGGGACATATGTATACCTATAGCTGATTAATACGGATGTATGGAAAAATCCATCACAATACTGTAAAGTAATCATCCTCCAATTTAAATTAAAAAAAAAAAACAAAAAAACACTGCTGATTACCAAAGTAGAGAGAAAAGGGAGAAGAAGCAAATTTGGGGGATGGGATTAAGAGACATAAACAATCATGGATAAAATAGATAACAAGGCTATTATACCAGAGAGCATAGGGAAATATTGCCATTATCTTATAATAACTTTATAATAGAGTACAAGCTATAAAAATACTGAGTTGATATGCTGTACACCTGAAATCAATATAAAATTTCAAATCAACTATATTTCAATGAAAAAATGAGAAAAAATAATCTTGAGCAAATTGAAGCTGAGATGTCTATATGTCTACCATATGGAGAACTGTGGGTTTGGCATTCAGTAGAAAATTCTGGACTGGAGACTCAGAAGTCATGAGTAACTAACAGCATGCAAATGGACTGCTTTGCAAAGGCATAAATCTTAAAGCTATCATCAAAGTTATTAGGATAAGCTTAAGGTGATGAGCTAATTCAATTAGACCCAGTATCCAAAAAAAAAAAAAAAAAAACCAGAAAGAATTCTCATCAGCCAAAGACATAAGGAGTAGTTTATTAATGGAAAATTCTATAAAATTACTGCTTCCATGCTGCAAAGTATGGCAAAGTACCAAGAGTCATTTATCGTTGGCATCAAGCTCATTCTAATATTAATACCACTCATTGAGTTTCCACTTCAAAGGACACAGATGATCAGTAGTTTTCATTCTCAGGAAAACAGTGGACTCTCTTACCAGCCATGAAAGTCATCACAGATGGAAAAGCTGGGCTTAAGTGTCAGAGAATGAAGCCTGCGGTAACAAATGAATCCTAGTAAAAAGCTGTAATCCTCACCCAGGAACATCACTTCAGTGGCAATGACCCTTCAATGCATACTTTCCAAGAAATCCCGCCAGACTTTATGCCGCCTCAGCACTTTGACCGGGTATGCTGTAGAATGTCATTATGCATTTCTTACACACTCTTCCATCAGCTATTGAAATAACAGGTATTCATTGTTTATGTACCATGAGCAAGGCGCTGTGCTAGGTCCTGCACAAGTCACAAGGAAGGGACTGATTCTCATGCTAGCTAGCTAGTTACGGTCTTATCTATTTGAATATATCGGTAGATGTGTGTGTGCTCAGTCACTCAGTCCTATTCAACTCTTTGCGACCCCATGGACTGTAGCCTGCCAGGCTCCTCTGTCCATAGAAACTTTCCAGGCAAGAATACTGGAGTAGGTGGCCATCTGCCAGAGGATATTCCCAACCCAGAGATCGAACCTGTATCTCTTATGCCTCCCGCGTTGGCAGGTGGGTTCTTTCCCACTGTGCTACCTGGCAAGCCATATCAGTAGATATTCAGTAAATATTTATTGGAAAACAAACTGCCTCTGCTAAACCCTTTTCATTAAACTTACATTAATTTTCAAATCTTCCACTGAAATGTGAGCTGTTCTATGAAATGTTACTCAATGTGTAGCCTAGCAGCAAATATTAATTGCTCTTGCATCTTTATCATCACATCATTTTGCAGCTAATAGCTGTTTTGCCAGGGAGGCAGGGGGGTTGGTGGCATGTTATGTCAACGTTCAAAAGTATTAGAATATACGTTCATTTAAACATTTATATCTTACCCTATTACAAACAGACAGACACACACCCACACAAAACACACATTCCATCATCTTTTAGGTCGGGAGCAGGGAAAGTTGTTTTTTTGTTTTGTTTTGTTTTCTGTTACGGGCCAGATAGTAAATATTATAGTCTTTTGGGCCGTACAGTCTTGGTAGCAATCATCATTCGACTCTGTCATTGTAGGATAAAAGCAGCCATAGGCGATCTGAAAAAGAATGGACAGAGGTATGTGCCAACAAAACTTTATTTGCAAAGTCAGGCAGTGGACAGGATGTGGCTTGCTATAATTTGCTGAACCATAGATAGTCAATTGTTTTCATTATTTCTGCACTTTCCCTAACAACTAGCATAATGGTGTGAAACAGACGGCCCTGAAAGAAAGGGCTTTGAAGCAATTAATATATTTTAAAAATCTCACTGAAGTATAGTTGATTTACAATGTTGTGTTAATCTCTGCTATACAGCAAAGTGATTCAGGAATACATATGTACTCTCTCTCACATCCTTTTCCTTCGTGGTTTATCACCTGATATTGAGTACAGTTCCTTGTGCTATATAGTAGGACTTTGTTTTCTGTCCATCCTATATAACATATTTCTTTGAGTGATTATACCAAGCAAATGATTTTGAAACTCACAGGGAGGAAACAATCACCAAGATGATGTATATGTAAAAACAGTGGTATTGATAAGCTTGACAGAGAAAAAGAAAACAGTGTTTCTGTGAAAAAATTAATATATCATGATTTGGTGGTGATTGAGTCCCTCAGTCATGTCTGGCTCTTTTGTGTCCCCGTGGACTGTAGCGCACCAGGATCTTCTGTCCATGGGACTCTCCAGACAAGAATACGGGAGTGCGTTGCCATTCCTTCCCCAGGGGACTTTCCTGACCCAGGGATCGAACCCAGGTCTCTTGCATTGCTGGTGGATTGTTTACCACTGAGTCACCAGGGAAGCCCATTTTGCTCCATACATCTATCCTACTGAAACAAAGATGAACAGGTCTAAACATAAAGTTGGGGAATTGTAGGCTCGAGTGGTATATTTGTGACCCTAGTGCAAAAGCAAAATACTTGAGATTATTTTATAAGATCATATTCCTGAGAAACTAAGTCAATAAATAAATGAACATGATAGAAATAAAAAAGAATCAGAAGGCTGAGAACCTGGGGTCATTTTTAGGGAAAAGTCAACTTTCAACTATGGGACTGCTCTGGATTGAACTGTTTCCATCCCAAATTGATATGTTGAAGCTCCAGTCCCCACTAACCATTGTATTTAGAGATGGGGCCTTTGAGAGATAATCAGATTCAGATGAGGTCAGGAGGGTGTGTTCCCCATGATGGTATGAGTATCTTCACAATACGAGATGCCAGAGAGCTTACTTCCTCTTTTTATCTGTACCAAGTGAGGATACCACAAAAAGGCAGCTGTCTGCAAGCCAGGAAGAGGATCCTCATCAGGGAACAGAATTTGCCTGGATCCTGATCTTGGACTTCTCAGCCTCCAGGACTGTGGGAAATAAATTCCTGTTTTTTAAGCCACGCAGGCCAAGATGTCTTGTTATGGTAGCCTGAGCAGACTAATATAGGGATAGAGGAGAAAGTTGGTTAGTTAATATGAACTAGTAAATTCACCTTTAAAGGAATCTCACTCTGTAAGTATAATCAAAATTTTTATAAGTGTTTCACAACTGTATCTTAGTCCTCAACAAAGGAAAAAAAAAAATCTAATTTCTTGTTTTCTTTCTTTAGTACTGCCACAAATCCAATTCACACTAGACACAATGCTTACAAATATGAGAAATGGAGTTTAAGGTTTAGGTATACGCCTGTAAATTCACCTGCATGTGGAGATACACAGTATACTATATATGTATATATGGAGTTGCAAAGAGTCAGACACAGCCGAGCGACTGAACTGAACTGATACAATTTTACTATTATGACTGCAAATTAGGTCTGATTCATGCAGAGTTGAAGGCTGAGCATCTAAGAATTAATACTTTCGAACTGTGGTGCTGGAGAAGACTCTTGAGAGTCCCTTGGACAGCAAGGAGGTCAATCCAATAAATCCTAAAGGAAATCAACCCTGAATATTCACTGGAAGGACTAATGCTGAAGCTGAAGCTCCAGTCCTTTGGCCATCTGATGTGAAGGGCCGGCTTGTTAGAAAAGACTCTAATGCTGGGAAAGATTGAAGGCAGGAGGAGAAGGGGGTGACAGAGGGTGAGATGGTTGGATGGCATCATCAACTCAATGGACATGAGTTTCAGTGAACTCAGGGAAGCCTGGCGTGCTGCAGTCCATGGGTCAATAAGGAGTCAGACACAACTGAGCAACTGTACAACAAACCCAGAGTTATGCATAAGGACAGTTTCCTTCATCTCTTCTGTCCCTGCAGGTGTAATATAGTGAGAGCTTGCTTAGGAATCCTCATAGTCTCCAGGGAATAAGAAAGAAGTGAGTAGGCTCTTGGAAGAATATAAGAAAAAGAAGTAAGTAAACTCTCAAAGAAGCACCGTTCAGTTTATATGTGTGTTTACACATACATGCATATAACATACATAGACAAACTTACAAAAATACACACAGTAAAAAGAGATGGCGAAAGTGAACATATTGTCATTGTCTAACATTCTGTTAACAGTGTTAAATTCATCTCTATGACAACTGTTTTCAAGGTCATTGTTGAGGACTCTGAGGCTAGAGCTAGCAAGTAGTGAAATTAAGTTTTGTTTTTCAAGTTTTAAAAATTGTATTGGAGTAGAGTTGATTTACCGGAGAAGGAAATGGCAACCCACTCCAGTGTTCCTGCCTGGAGAATCCCAGGAACGGCAGAGCCTGGTGGGCTGCCGTCTGGGGGGTCGCACAGAGTCGGACACGACTGAAACGACTTAGCAGCAGCAGCAGAGTTGATTTACAAAATTGTGTTACTTTCAGGT
Organism: Cephalophus harveyi; assembly: GCA_006410635.1. Classification (NCBI taxonomy): domain Eukaryota; kingdom Metazoa; phylum Chordata; class Mammalia; order Artiodactyla; family Bovidae; genus Cephalophus; species Cephalophus harveyi. The sequence continues at coordinate 30,093 of SJYT01013179.1, read as the reverse complement.
GTACAGCAGAAGTATTTCAGTTGTCCCTATATGTATCCATTTTCACTCAGATTCTTTTCTCATAAAAGTTATCACAGAATACTGCGCATAGTCCCCTGTGCTATACCACAGGTCCTTGTTACCCATGTTATACATAGTTCTACGTGTGGGTTATCTCCACCCCCACCACACATGTTCTGCACCCTTTTTGCTGTATTACCCCCAGCTCAATGGAGAAATCGCCAAACCAGAAGTAGCAGAAGTAACCGGAAGGATCAAGAAATACTGAACAAATGAGAGAAAGTGAGAGAGAGAGAAAGAAAATTTGATGGGAAAGGGCCCTCATGAACCAAGTTCCCATCTGAGGATTTACTGTAAGGGAGCTGGCGGCTGCCCGTGACTGGATGGTGCCTGTGAATCCTACTCATCCTGTGACGGCAGCTTCTTGGGGATGCTCTGTGCTCACTGGGGGAGGAACTGTCGTTTTCTAACTCTCTGACCCTTTGCCAGAATATCCCCACCCCCAGTCTCCAACATTCCTACTGAAATAATGGAGAAGGCATTGTGCTTGACAATGGAAGGCCATTCACCCTCCGCTGGCACATTCATGGCCGATGGGAGGCAAGTAGCCAAAGCTGCGTCCAGAATGGCTGCCTTGAGGTTGCAGGCATAGTTTTAAGACTTTTGTTGAAATATAGTTCATTTACAATGCCGTATTAGTTTTGGGTTTACAGCAGTGCGTTTCAGTTATATGTATTATATATATGTTTTTGGGGTTTCCCCAGTGGCTCAACAGCAAGGAATCTGCTTGCAATGCAGGAGTTTCAGGAGATGTGGGTTCAATCCCTGAGTCTGGAATATCCCCTGGAGGAGTTCATGGCAACTCATTCTAGTTTCTTGCCTGCAGAATCCCATGGACTGAGGAGCCTGGCGGGCTATAGTCCACAGGGTCACAAAGAGTTGGACGTGACTGAAATATGTATATATATATACCTATATGTATATTACCTTCTCTTCCATTCCAGGTTATTATAAGATATTGAGTACAGTTCCCTGTGTTGTGCAGTAGGTCCTTGTTGGCGGATATTAACATAAGGGAAGGCTGGAGCTTACAGGAGGAGCTTTCAAGGGGGAGATTGCTTCAAAAGTGAACTGGCAAACATTGGGGAGCTGGAATAAAGCTGGCAGAAGAACTTCAGCAAAGCTCCTGTTTGCTGCACCCGCAGCAGATGGTGACTCTGTCAGCAAGAAGGGGATCTGGCAGACAAGAGGCTCGAAGAGCAGGAGAAATGGTCAGATCTTAGAGCAGCCTGGAAACACCCAGGTAAGTGCCTGAGAAATGCCGGAAAATTCAGCACACCACTTCGAAAGTTGCTGTGTGAGTAGGAAAGATAAATGGGAACTATCCATATCTCCATAGTCTGAGAACTGCCAGTACGGCAAAATGATCTGCAGGTTATACATCAGTAACACTTTCAGGCAGAAGCTTTGATTTGCTAATTTTATTTTGAAGATTTTTGTTTTTTATTCTTCTCTGGGATGGCTAAGCAGGTACAGAAGACAAGCAGGTACTGAAGATATTTCCATCATAAAAGGGAACATATGTCACTCAGTTAAGGAAGCTGATCTCACATCTCCTGTCATATTGTAAATCCCAACTTTGTAGGATCAAATTCATAAATTAAAAAAAAAAAATCAAAATAATCTTCAGTAAATCATGGTTAAAATTAAGTAAGGCATGAATTTTGTCTGCATAAATCGAAATTACAAGTCTTTAAATTTAAAAGTGGCATATATTTAGTCTAATTGAAAATGTCATTAAGTATTGTGAATATTATGGGTGTATGTGTGTGTATGTGCCCTGACATTTTTATTCCCTCTAGAAGCTTCAGTACAGGAAAACGTACAATTTTGGTTAATTGTTGTAAAACACTGAGCTTGTAAACTTCCTCGCTCCACACCGACATACATAACTGCTTCCACCAAAGACTATGAATCTTTGTCCTTTCTGTTCATCCACTCGTACTCAGGTTTGGGGTTCATAAACGTTTTCTAAATGTATCTCAACTTAAAATTGTTTTTTCAAAGACATACATTTAGTTACGGTATTACACAAGGAAACAAACCACAGTGTGGAGTAATAGCCACAGTTCTTTTGATGGCCTCCAAGGCCCTCCTTGATCTCGACCTCCCGGGCGACCTCCTCTCCTCCAACTCTCCCTCTTAGCCACTCTGCTCCAGCCATACTGGCCTCCCCGCTGTCTCTAAAGTATCCTCAGTATGTTCTTGCTTCAGAGAGTTGGCGTTGGTTGTCCCTTTATCCTAGAAAAAACTCTTCCTCCAGAAATCTTACAGTTGTGTTCAAATGTCACTTGCGAGCCTGTATAAAATGACACAATGCTCTCTCCACTGCCTTATTCTGTGTGGTGGGCATTATGCTAAGATGGTCTTCACGATCCCCACCTCTTGGTGAATGTGCCTGTGTGCCTCCCAGAGCTGTGCAAATGATGGATCTCACTTCCTTGATGAGGTTGTTCTATAGCACAGAGGATTGTAACTGAAGGAAGATTATCTGGGTGGACCTGACCTCTCCATGTGAGTCCTTTAAATCTGAGTCTAACACGTCAAAGACAGAGAAAGAAAAAGTTTCACAGCAGCACAGAGCTTCTCCTGCTGACTAATTTTTTCACTATGCAGCTTGTGAGATCTTAGTTCCCTGAGCGGGGATCGAACCTCTGTCCCCCTGCATTGGGAGCTCAGAGTTCTAACCACTGGACTGCAGGGGAATTTTCTCCTGCTGATCTTAAAGAAGCAACTGCTAGGTTGTAAATGGGACTACATGGCAGGAAAGGGTGAGTGGCTTCTAGGAGCTGATGACAACCCTTGGTAGGCATACAGTGAAGAAACACTGATCTTAGTCCTATAAATCAAATGAACTGAATTTAGTTAGCCAACAACCTGAATGAGCTTAGAAGAGGCTCCCACCCCTCCGATTCCAGAGCAGACACCTTGATTTGCCATGCTAGACTCCTGACCAAAGGAAAGGTGATAAATTTGTCTTATTTCAAGATGCTAGGTTAGTGATAATTTCTTACACAGCCACAGAGAATGAATACAACCTTTAAAAGTTTTCTCCAGAGCACCTATCTCCACTTGGTGAAATATCCATTGACTTTTTTATGTATTATCTCTCTCCCTTCACTAGAATGTGGAGTCCATGAAGGCACAGATCTTTTTAGCTTTCTTCACTATGGTATCCTCACATCCTAAACAATGTCTACCACATGGTGAGCTCTTACTGAATATTTATTGAATAGATGAATAAAACTGCATTTGAAGAGAGTGGATGCTTCCTTCAAAAAAGGCAAGGCAGAGTAGTGTGTGATGGCACTCAGAAAAAGAGGAAGGGTCCTTTTCCAGGAGCTGGCGATTGTCCCAGCATGCCTTCTGGCATCCCTCCTTTCTCCTCTCTTTGGAAATAAGGTAGAGCACACCCCTCCCAGGAACGAGACTCTCGGGTCTGTACAGCAGATGCCAGAAAATAGTGCAGCATTGCTGAAGGAGCACAGGAAATCTTCAGAACCGAAATGAACCCCCAACCAAAATGCAAATCAAAACCATATGAAGCTACTACTTCACACCCACTAGGATGGTTACTATCAAAAAACCCAAACAAACAAACAAACCAGAAAGTAGCAAGTGCTGCTAAGGTTGTGAAGAAATTGAAACTCCTGTGGACTATTGGTAGAAGTCTAAAATGGTACAATTGCTATGGAAAACGATAGGTGGGTTCTTAAAAAAATTAAAAATAGAATTTCCATATGATCCAGCAATTTCACTTGAGAGTACATACTCAAAATAACGGAAAGCAGGGTGTCAAAGAAATACTTTCACGTCCATGTTTACAGCAGCATTATTCACAATAGCAAAACAGAGAGATGAATGAATATGCAAAATGTGGTTTAAACACAAACACAGAATATTACTTAGCTTTCAAAAGGAAGGAAATTCTGATATAGGCTAAATATGCATGGACTTTGAGGACATTACACTAAAAGAAAGTATTCACAACAATACAAATGCATCAAATACTGTTTAAAGATGGTAAATTTTATTTATATGTGCAATACCACATATAAATAAAAAGGACCCTTCAGTTCAGTTCAGTTCAGTCGCTCAGTCATGTCCAACTCTTTGCAACCCCATGACTCACAGCATGCCAGGCCTCCTCGTCCATCACCAATTCCCGGAGTTCACTCAAACTCCTGTCCATCGAGTCAGTGATGCCATCCAGCCATCTCATCCTCTGTCGTCCCCTTCTCCTCCTGCCCCTCCTCCTCCTGCCCCCCTCCCAGCATCAGGGTCTTTTCCAATGAGTCAAATCTTCGCATTGGGTGGCCAAAGTACTGGAGTTTCAGCTTTAGCACCATTCCTTCCAAAGAAATCCCAGGGTTGATCTCCTTCAGAATGGACTGGTTGGATCTCCTTGCAGTCCAAGGGACTCTCAAGAGTCTTCTCCAACACCACAGTTCAAAAGCATCAATTCTTCGGCACTGAGCCTTCTTCACAGTCCAACTCTCACATCCATACATGACTATTGGAAAAACCATAGCCTTGACTAGATGGACCTTTGTTGACAAAGTAACGTCTCTGCTTTTTAATATGCTGTCTAGGTTGCTCATAACTTTTCTTCCAGGGAGTAAGCATCTTTTAATTTCATGGCTACAATCACCATCTGCAGTGATTTGGGAGCCCAGAAAAATAAAGTCTGACACTGTTTCCACTGTTTCCCTATCTATTTATAGCTTCTATTTATTAAGTGATTTATAACAGATAAGCCTGCACTAAACAGCTATGTATGTATCTCATTATATATATATATAGTGATTTTTCCAAAATCACTGCAGATGGTGATGGTATATGTAATCCAGCAGTTACCATGATGCTTGAAACTTAAAAACAAATAAAATACATCCCCAGAGAAGCAATGCTGTAGGGAATTCAAGGATAAAATCAGCAAAATGGGGAAAACTGGATAGATATTTCCTATAGATCAAGGCATAACCTACCTAACAGATGGAACCTTGAAAACTTTAAGTATATACTGACATGTATTTTAAGAGCAAAAAGAAGTAAGATGAAAGGGAAAGTGGGCAAATGCACAGCTAGACCAGAAAACTTTAACTTGCTGTCTAAGAAATCAACAGATCCAATAAGCCAAAAAATGGGAGTGCTATAGACTACTTAAATACAATAAAGAGGCTAGACTAACAAAGGCACATATAATAATTTATGCTCCAAAAATAGAATATATATTTTTTCATAAGACATATATTTTATTGACTAAAATGGACTTTGTCTTAGATCACCAAAAAGAAGAGGGCTTATAAGTTATTCTCAAATGTCATAGTGGAAAGAAAATGGAAATTCATGCATAAAGATCTCTCCTCTGTCCTTGAAAATTAAGGAAATAAACTAAATAAAATAGAAGAAAGGAATTAATGAGAGAAAGTTGTGACATACATCTGTCTCTTATACACATCTAGATGTGTATAAGAGACAGGTGCTGATCTTAGTATTCAAGAAAGAGATTCCAAGACATGTACACACAGTCCCCTGAGCAAAGCAAGAAGACAGCCGTTTATGGATGCTGTGGAGAGGAGCCTCAGGCCCCTTATCAGGTGGTCAAGGCAAGAATGAGTGGCTGCTAGCAAATTCTGAAAACAGGTTGTTTGGGAAATAGACCTGGGAGCAAGGTTTAGAGTCACGGAACCCCCCAGAAACCCCCCTCGAGTGATGAGTGTCACCTTTGGTGTCTTCTAGTTTCCTTTGGAGAAAGTGTTCACCATCATTCCTCTCCTTAACTGCTGCTGATGACCCCCATCCTTACTTAACTTCTGGCAAGCCCTTCATATACATGATCATATTATACCCATTTCACAGATGAGAGAACTGAGGCTCAGAGCCTTTAAATAAGTTGGCTGATAAGGGATAAAGCTGAAAAGTCAAATCAAGGCTACCTAGGAACCGAGCTCTTAACTGTCAGGTAAATGGCCTCCATGGCCAAGCAGGGCTTGCTTGTCCGCCTGCCCTGCTCAGAGCACCCACTCCTTAGAGCGGAGCCTGAGCCGTTTTTTTCCTGGCACCTGTGTTCTGTGGGTAGTGCCCACCATTCACTTCCTGTCTCCTGAGGGTTTGCAGCTGCCTAGCTTCCCTCATGTGACTAGTGATAGAAGCAAGATCCGATGCTGTAAAGAGCAATATTGCATAGGAACCTGGAATGTCAGGTCCATGAATCAAGGCAAACTGGAAGTGGTCAAACAAGAGATGGCAAGGGTGAACGTCGACATTCTAGGAATCAGCGAACTAAAATGGACTGGAATGGGTGAATTTAACTCAGATGACCATTATATCTACTACTGTGGGCAGGAATCCCTCAGAAGAAATGGAGTAGCCATCATGGTCAACAAAAGAGTCCGAAATGCAGTACTTGGATGCAATCTCAAAAACGACAGAATGATCTCTGTTCNAATTTAACTCAGATGACCATTATATCTACTACTGCAGGCAGGAATCCCTCAGAAGAAATGGAGTAGCCATCATGGTCAACACAAGAATCCAAAATGCACTACTTGGATGCAATCTCAAAAATGACAGAATGATCTCTGTTCATCTCCAAGGCAAACCATTCAATATCATGGTAATCCAAGCCTATGCCCCAAACAGTAACACTGAAGAAGCTGAAATTGAATGGTTCTATGAAGACCTACAAGACCTTTTAGAACTAACACCCAAAAAAGATGTCCTTTTCATTATAGGGGACTGGAATGCAAAAGTAGGAAATCAAGAAACATCTGGAGTAACAGGCAAATTTGGCCTTGAGTACAGAATGAAGCAGGAAAAAGGCTAATAGAGTTTTGCCAAGAAAATGCACTGGTCATAGCAAACACCCTCTTCCAACAACACAAGAGAAGACTCTACACATGGACATCACCAGATGGTCAACACCAAAATCAGATTGATTATATTCTTTGCAGCCAAAGATGGGGAAGCTCTATACAGTCAGCAAAAACAAGACCAGGAGCTGACTGTAGCTCTGATCATGAACTCCTTATTACCAAATTCAGACTGAAATTGAAGAAAGTGGGGAAAACCACTATACCATTCAGGTATGACCTAAATCAAATCCCTTATGATTATACAGTGGGAGTGAGAAATATATATTTAAGGGACTAGATCAGATAGAGAGACTGCCTGATGAACTATGGACAGAGATTCATGACATTGTATAGGAGACAGAGATCAAGACCATTCCCATGGAAAGGAAATGCAAAAGAGCAAAATGGCTGTCTGAGGAGGCCTTACAAATAGCTGTGAAAAGAGAAGCCAAAAGCAAAGGAGGAAAGGAAAGATATAAGTATCTGAATGCAGAGTTACAAGGAATAGCAAGGAGAGATAAGAAAGCCTTCCTCAGCAATCAACGCGAAGAAATAGAGGAAAACAACAGAATGGGAAAGACTAGAGCTCTCTTCAAGAAAATTAGAGATACCAAGGGAACATTTCATGCAAAGATGGACTCAATAAAGGACAGAAATGGTATGGACCTAAAAGAAGCAAAAGATATTGAGAAGAGGTGGCAAGAACACAGAAGAACTGTACAGAAAAGATCTTCATGACCAAGATAATCACGATGGTGTGATCACTAATCTAGAGCCAGACATCCTGGAAGGTGAAGTCCAGTGGGCCTTAGAAAGCATCACTATGAACAAAGCTAGTGGAGGCGATGGAATTCCAGTTGAGCTGTTTCAAATCCTGAAAGATGATGCTGTGAAAGTGCTGCACTCAATATGCCAGCAAATTTGAAAACTCAGCAGTGGCCACAGGACTGGAAAAGGTCAGTTTTCATTCCAATCGCAAAGAAAGGCAATGCCAAAGAATGCTCCAACTACCACACAATTGCACTCATCTCACATGCTAGTAAAGTAATGCTTAAAATTCTCCAAGCCAGGCTTCAGCAATACGTGAACTGTGAACTTCCAGATGTTCACCTGGTTTTAGAAAAGGCAGAGGAACCAGAGATCAAATTGCTGACATCCACTGGATCTTGGAAAAAGTAAGAGAGTTCCAGGAAAACATGTATTTCTGCTTTATTGACTATGCCAAAGCCTTTGACTGTATGGATCACAATAAACTGTGGAAAATTCTGAAAGAGATGGGAATACCAGACCACCTGACTCGCCTCTTGAGAAACCTATATGCAGGTCAGGAAGCAACAGTTAGAACTGGACATGGAACAACAGACAGGTTCCAAATAGGAAAAGAAGTACGTCAAGGCTGTATATTGTCACCCTGCTTATTTAACTTCTATGCAGAGTACATCATGAGAAACACTTGACTGGAAGAAACACAAGCTGGAATCAAGATTACCGGGAGTAATATCAATAACCTCAGATATGCAGATGACACCACCCTTATGGCAGAAAGTGAAGAGGAACTAAAAAGCCTCTTGATGAAAGTGAAAGAGGAGAGTGAAAANTGGAATCAAGATTGCCGGGAGAAATATCAATAACCTCAGATATGCAGATGACACCACCCTTATGGCAGAAAGTGAAGAGGAACTAAAAAGCCTCTTGATGAAAGTGAAAGAGGAGAGTGAAAAAGTTGGCTAAAGTTCAACATTCAGAAAATGAAGATCATGGTATCCGGTCCCATCACTTCATGACAAATAGATGGAGAAACAGTGGAAACAGTGACAGACTTTATTTTCGGGGGCTCCAAAATCACTGCAGATGGTGATTGCAGCCATGAAATTAAAAGACGCTTACTCCTTGGAAGGAAAGTTATGACCAACCTAGATAGTATATTCAAAATTAGAGACATCACTTTGCCAACAAAAGTCTGTCTAGTCAAGGCTATGGTTTTTCCAGTAGTCATGTATGGATGTGAGAGTTGGACTTTGAAGAAAGCTGAGCGCCGAAAGAATTGATGCTTTTGAACTGTGGTGTTGGAGAAGACTCTTGAGAGTCCCTTGGACTGCAAGGAGATCCAACCAGTCCACTTGATGTTTCTCTCTTTCTGTCTACACCTGCTCCTTGGGAGATTTTCCACCTGTATGCTTAGGACTCACAAATTTTTATCTCTAGCTCTTTCTTCTCTGTTGAACCTCAAACCCAACTGGCAGTCCACAGTCATCACAATCTAATCGGCATCTCAAACCTTCAACCCCTGCTATATAGAAAATAGATAACTAACAAGGACCTACTGTGTAGCACAGGGAACTATACTCAGTATTTTGTAATAACCTCTAAAAGAAGAGAATTAAAATAAATAGGTATGTAAGTATGTATAACTGAATCACTTTGCTGTATACCTGAAACTAACACAACATTGTATGTCAATTAAAAATAAAAAAGATAAATAAAATTATTCTTAAAAAAATCTAAGAAACAAAAACCAAATGTTCTCCCCTGAGTTTTCTCCATCTGTCTGCTGTATTCATCAATTTGTTTTAATTTTATTGCTCAAAAACTTCAGTGTCCATTGATTTCAAATGTTAATGTAGGATTTCTTTTAATTGTATATGCTCATGAGGACATATCATATAATTATATCTCAGTTCTCATTATTTTAAGATTAGAAGTTGAAAAATTAATTCTAAGTGATGTGCCTTGCATCTGTCTGCAGTGAAGCCTGGTATACAAAGATATGTGCATAATAGTACCTGCTTTACGCAGCCAGCATTTGTTGTTGTTGTTGTCTTTTGGTCGTACCATGTAGCATATGGAATCTTAGTTCCCCAACTATGAATTAAACCAGTGCTCTTGCATCAGGATCTTGGAGTCTTAACCTCTGGACCACCAGAGAAGTCCCCAGTGTGTTTTTTAAAACCACAAATAATTAGAAAGCTCGTGTGTAAATATATAAATATTTATAATTTTGCATTATTCTTTATGAAGTTGCATTCAGTTCAGTTCAGTCACTCAGTCGTGTCTGATTCTTTGTGACCTCATAGACTGCAGCACAACAGGCTTCCCTGTCCATCACCAACTACCAGAGCTTGCTCAAACTCATGTCCATCGTGTCGGAGGTGCTTTAGCCTTACTCATTCATGATTCCGGTATTAAAAATTGAAGCTCTCTCCTGCCGGCTCAGACGGTAAAGTGTCTGCCTGCAATACGGAAGACCTGGGTTCGATTCCTAGGTCGGGAAGATGCCCTGGAGAAGGAAATGGCAATCCACTCCAGCACTCTTGCCTGGAAAATCCCATGGATAGAGGAGCCTGGTAGGCTGCAGTCCATGGGGTCGCAAAGAGTCGGACACGACTGAGCGACTTCACTTTCACTTTTCACTTCCTGCTGAGTGTGCTTTTGTGCGGTGGTAGGGGCAGTGGAGGTGGATATAGATAAGTAAATATTTGTCACTGAACAGTGAGCACTATAAAGTTTCTCAGCATTTTCCTCTGACCATAGATCCCAGAGACGTGAAGCCTCAAATCAGCATCAGTCAAAATGCCTAGGTACCCCTTTCCACTAAGCTATCTCCTTTGGTGTTCACCCTAGGACTGTCAATTTCATCTAATGTGTCCTACACTTCTAGTCCTACCAAACCAGAATCTCTTTCTTTAATGAGAGGAATAGAACAAAAGATGTTTAGACAGATTATGTATCCATAGTCATATCACTGCACCTCAGGCCCTATAACTTTTTCAACTCATAGACTGTCTCCTCTTCATTAATTTGTGATGTTTTTAAGAGGTCTGGAAGTGACTCTATTTTATTTACCATTCCATCTTCAGTGTCTGTCCCAGGGAGAATCTCCTGACAGATTTTATTGGATAAATACAAATTTTCATGGAATGAATGAGTGGATGAATGACCCTATGCTATTGTTGTTATTCAGTCACTGAGTTGTGTCAGACTCTTTGTGACCCCATGGACTCCAGCACAGCAGGCTTCCCTGTCCTTCACTATTTCCCGGAGTTTGCTCAAATTGATATCTGTTGAGTCAGGACTACTGTCTGACCATCTCATCCTCTGCCGCCCCCTTCTTTCTCCTGCAATCTTTCCCAGCATCATGAGTATAGGGAATATTCCTATATCATCATGAGTATAGGGAATGATCCTATACTCATCCTCTAAACATAAGTGATATTAAATCATCACAAATAGATGCATGTCAGGCAGTTTGTGACAAGTGTCCAAAAAATCTCAGAGGAGATAGCATCTAGTCATAACTGAGAGTGACTGGAAAGGATTTATGGAATATGGGTTCTTTCATGACCCAAGATAAATTAAAGGAATATGGACAGAATGAGCCCAATCAGTAGAAACAGAGGCAAAGATGACTATGGGGGGAGAATGGAGAACAAGTTTGAGAAATTCAAATAGTCAAGCTATACTATAGAAATAAAACCACCAGATGTACTTTATGGGCACTTTGAATGCTAAGTCAGAGATCAGGCATTTTACTGGCTAGGTAGCAAATAGAAAAAACAGCAGGGAGTATATGGAATACAGAATATTCACATTGAAAACATGTAGAATCGAATGGCGGCCACAGCGAAGTACATGAAGAGAAGTATTAATGGGAAATAGACATTTTTCTGCTTTTACTCTTCACAAATGCAGGCACATGAACTTCTCTGCCCATGATTCATTCTCCTGGAGGGCTCCAGGCAGCAAGCCTTTATCTTTCCTAGGCTTTAGGAAGAGGGCAAGGTTACAGCTGCATCAAAGGCTAGAAACAGCCCAGTTGTTTTGCTCATGATGGCTTTCGATTTTTACTGGTGAACTTAAATCTGTAATTCTTAGAAGAGAATAATGAAAGAGAGGACATGAGGCAGGGGGAGCTTGTTATATTTTAAAGGTTCAGGTTGCAACTGAATACAAAAGACTTGGCAAAATTCATTTTGAAACAGAACATTTAAATTGCAAATAGTGCAAATAAATCAAAGTGCATACTGATTTAATTGGCTGACTTAAAAAAAAAAAATACTCAACAGTAACAATACAGCTTGATTTGTCATTTGACAAATGGTGAACTGGGAAAACTGAACCCGTCACAATTATCCTACCTCAAGTTTATTTGTGCAGGAAGACTTCCCAGAAAAATCTAGCCCATAATGTACCCTCCAGACCTCACCAAAGGATTAAGCCTTATAACTTACTCAATATTGCTAAATGGCTTTATTCTTATTAGTTTTACCTTATAATTTTGCAGTTATACAATTATTCTACCTCAAGTTTATTTGTGCAGGAAGACTTCCCAGAAAAATCTAGCCCATAATGTACCCTCCAGACCTCACCAAAGGATTAAGCCTTATAACTTACTCAATATTGCTAAATGGCTTTATTCTTATTAGTTTTACCTTATAATTTTGCAGTTAATAATAAAACTGCTCTGTGTTGCTATTTGATATCTTATTTCTTCAATAGATAGCGTAAGATGAGGGCCCTATCTGACTCTTTTCTTGAATCTTGAACTTCTCATTTAATGACAAAAATTGCAATATCATTCCTTAGGTGCTGTCTGATTCTTTTCAACCCTTTGGACTATAGCCCACGAGGCTCATCTGTCCATGAGATTTTTCCAGAGAAAAATGCTGGAGTGGATAGCCTTTTCCTTCTCTAGTGGATCTTCCTGAACCAGGGATTGAACCCAAGTCTCCTGCATCTCCAGCATAGCAGCCACATTCTTTACCCACTGAGCCACTGGGGAAGGCATTATCATAGCATTAATTAAAGTATCCTGAGTTGATACCCTCTTCTACTTCAAAGCAGAAGATCCAGTTTACAGTAGACCCTTCTTTGGGAGCTTAATAGCTATTTATTACTGTTCCATTTATTTTATAATTTTATTCAGCTCCTCCTTTTTATGCAGAATTCTAGAGTCCATTGATAAGTTGAATCGTCTTTAGATTGCCTCTTTTTCTTTTCATTTAAAACATAGGTTTATATTTTAGGAAGAAAAAGGGATAAGAAGCAGTCTCCCATTGTTTCTTTCTTTCTTTTTTTTGCTTTTTTGACATTCGCTCTTCTCAGCTTGTTTGACCTTACTGTATGTAGAGATGTAAGAGGGGAGTAAATGTTTGGAATCACAAATCTCATTTTGTTTATTCTGGTGTTCCAACCCTTGTTCTTCCCAGTTGTACTTTAAGCCTAGTCTTATTATTGTTTTCAGTAAGGATTTTTGACAGATGCATTTTATATTTAATTTAATGAGAAAAATGGAGAAAAATATCTTACCTTCAGTGAGGTCACAGTGTGGGAAGAGATTCAATAATCACTCAGTTAATTAGCTTGATTATAAAGTAGAGGCTTCCAGTTAGCAGAATTTCTGTTTAACTGGATTTTCTAATTAACTCAGGATTAACCCATCTGTTTAGCTGTTTAGAGTAGAGAAGCTTCTGACTAAGGGGTTATTCTCAGTGGTACTGCTGTGTGCATATGAATATGAGTTGATAGTTCAATGTATAATTTTAGAGTTCATTTTTTTGCCAGTGTAAGATAGCATTCCACCAGGGAGATACTTATAAGAAAAATAAGAAGTAAAGCGCATTTTCTAAGAAGGGCTTATGCCAAGAAATGAGCACTGCGCATGACACAACCACAGCTGGGGACAGTTCCCAATCTGGCGGCGGAGCTAAGCAAGCCAAGCGGTGGCTACTGTACAGCGCAGCATGCGCTGCTCGGCGTGGAGGAGGAAGCGTCCACTTCCATCTGCAGGCGCAGGGATGGCTTCCAGCGGACAAGGGACAGCATGGGAAGCAGGCTAGGGGTGTACAGGGCATTTCCTATGAATGGCTTCCAGAAATTCCTAGTCACACCGATTTGAGCAAGTGAAAAGATAAATGTCTTAGTCTGTTCAAGCTCCTATAACAAAACACCTTAGACAGAGTGGCTTATGAACAACGAGCATTTGTTTCTTACTGCTCTGGCGTCTGGGAAGCACAGGATCAAGGTGCTGGCAGCTTTGGTGTCTGGTGAGACCCTGCTTCCGAGACATCTATCTTTTCACTAAAACCTTGTGCAGTAGAAGAGAAGGATGCTTCCTGGGTCGCTTCCATAAGGGCACTAATTTCATGCATACTACCCATGACCTAATCACCTTCCAAAGGCCCGCATCCTGATTACCATGACCTTGGTGTTTAGGATTTCAGCATAACAAATTTTAGGGGAACACAGAAATTCTAATCAAAGCAGATCGTGTTGTTGACTCCTTCTCATTCTATTTTGAGAAATAAAATATTTATTGCTACACCACAGGGTAGAAATCTTGTGTCAATTCTGTGTAACCCAGTCAATAAAGATATTTATCGAGTCTTCCTCCTTTTACAATAGAGGTGATTTCTCTCAGCTCTAAAGATAAACTCTCTCTTTCTGAATTCTATCCCCTTATATTTTTAGAGAAACTTTACACTATAGATTTTTGCTTTTCTCCCCTGTGTTACCGATTTGAGCAAGTGAAAAGATAAATGTCTTAGTCTGTTCAAGCTCCTATAACAAAACACCTTAGACAGAGTGGCTTATGAACAACGAGCATTTGTTTCTTACTGCTCTGGCGTCTGGGAAGCACAGGATCAAGGTGCTGGCAGCTTTGGTGTCTGGTGAGACCCTGCTTCCGAGACATCTATCTTTTCACTAAAACCTTGTGCAGTAGAAGAGAAGGATGCTTCCCGGGTCGCTTCCATAAGGGCACTAATTTCATGCATACTACCCATGACCTAATCACCTTCCAAAGGCCCGCATCCTGATTACCATGACCTTGGTGTTTAGGATTTCAGCATAACAAATTTTAGGGGAACACAGAAATTCTAATCAAAGCAGATCGTGTTGTTGACTCCTTCTCATTCTATTTTGAGAAATAAAATATTTATTGCTACACCACAGGGTAGAAATCTTGTGTCAATTCTGTGTAACCCAGTCAATAAAGATATTTATCGAGTCTTCCTCCTTTTACAATAGAGGTGATTTCTCTCAGCTCTAAAGATAAACTCTCTCTTTCTGAATTCTATCCCCTTATATTTTTAGAGAAACTTTACACTATAGATTTTTGCTTTTCTCCCCTGTGTGCTGGAACACTAGCTTCTCATCAAATCACTGTCATCAACCTTTAAACACACTCAAGTCTGTCCCTGTTAACCTGGATTCCGTCCATGTGACCTTATAACCTCTGCTTCTCTTTACAATAGAAAATTTCTAGAAGAGTTATCTCTAGTTCCACACTGCCACTTAATCCTGGTGACTCTAGTCTAGCTTTTGCCTCTATCACTCAAGCAGGACAGCCCTCCTCAAAGGTCACTAATGATTCTGTATCTCTTAATAAAATGGACTTTTCTGTTCTTCTCTTGCTTCTCCTCTCTGATGCATTGGACACTATAAATCAGTTTTCCTTTCCTGAGATCATCTCTTTCATTGGTTTCCATGACATCACACACTTCTTATTTTCTCTCATTTCTTTGAATTCTGCCTGTTTCCACTAATTTTCCTTTTGGGACTCATTCTCTTTTATCTAGTCATTCAGTGAGGACTCCTGAAAATTCACTCTCAGGTTCCTTTCTCCTTTTAGACTTCCTCTTTGAATTAGGCAACTAATCCATACCCATGGATTCAGTGTCTGCACATTCTCAAAAATTCCTAAATTTAAATTTCCAGTCATGACTTGCCTTTTAATATATCTGGGTTTAGTTAATAGGAATCTTGCCATACTGAACACATCTTCTGTTTCTTACATCCTGAAATCTGGCTGTCCCCATTGTTTTCTATATAGGAAGGACACAAATACCTTATTATACTTTAGGTTATCAGACCATGAAAAATGCCTTTAGCTTTTTGTTTTGTACAATTGTTATTGGAGCATAGTTTATTTACAATGTTGTGTTCGTTTATATGGTACTGCAAACTGAATCAGTTATACATATACATATCTACTCTTTTTAGATTCTTTTCTCATATAGCCCACTACAGGTTATTGAGTGGAGTTCCCTGTGCTATAAAAGTTGCTATCTGAAAGTTGCTCAGTCATGTCTGACTTTTTGTGACCCCATGGACTCTATAGTACATGGAATTCTCTAGGTCAGAATACTGGAGTGGGTAATGTTTCCCTTCTTCAGGGGCTCTTCCTAACCCAGGGATCAAACCCAGGTCTCCTGCACTGCATGTGAATTCCTTATCAGTTGAGCCACAAGGGAAGCCCATATTGTGTATATGCCAACCCCAATCTCCCAATCTGTCCCTTTTCCCTCTCTTACCTGCCAGTAACCATAAGGTTGTTTTTGACATCTGTAACTCTATTTCTGTTTTGTAGGTAAGTTCATTTGAACCTTTCTTTTTAGATTCCATATATAAGCACATACCACATACAAATATGGTATTTGTTTTTCTCTATCTGTCTTACTTCACTCAGGATGACAATCTCTAGGTCCATAAATGTTGCTATAGGTTTTTAAAGCACTTGCAGCAAAGTTTCTCAATGATGACACTAATGACATTTCAGCCTAGATAAGTCTTTCTTGTATTGTGAGAGTCACTTCTATGCATTATGGGTTGTGAATTTTATAATGGAAACAGTGTCAGACTTTTATTTTGGGGGGCTCCAAAATCACTGCAGATGGTGATTGCAGCCATGAAATTAAAAGACACTTACTCCTTGGAAGGGAAGTTATGACCAACCTAGATAGATAGCATATTGAAAAGCAGAGACATTACTTTGCCACCAAAGGTCCGTCTAGTCAAGGCTATGGTTTTTCCAGTGGTCATGTATGGATGTGAGAGTTGGACTTTGAAGAAAGCTGAGCGCCGAAAGAACTGATGCTTTTGAAGTGTGGTGTTGGAGAAGACTCTTGAGAGTCCCTTGGACTACAAGGAGATCCAACCAGTCCATTCTAAAGGAGATCAGCCCTGGGTGTTCTTTGGAAAGACTGATGCTAAAATTGAAACTCCAGTACTTTGGCCACCTCATGTGAAGAGTTGACTCGCTGGAAAAGACCCTGATGCTGGGAGGAATTGGGGGCAGGAGGAAAAGGGAATGACAGAGGATGAGATGGCTGGATGGCATCACTGACTCGATGAACATGAGCTTGAGTGAACTCCGGGAGATGGTGATGGACAGGGAGTCCTGGCGTGCTGCAATTCATGGGGTCGCAAAGAGTCGGACACGACTGAGCAACTGAACTGAACTGAACTGAATGCTACCTATGAAATTTTGAAACTGTTTTAAAATTTACGTATTTTTCACATCAGTTAGAATTTGTTGTGAATGTGCTTTCTCCTCCATGTCCTACACACTACAGTAAAGCCCTATGCCTCTGGGTGTTTTCAAACTGCCTGTGGGTAGACAATGACTCTGTTAATATCTGGAACTCTGTGAACATCTAAAAGAGAGTTGAAATATCACAATCTAAAAGCAACCTGTTTTCTTTGATATGTCTTCATGTTTTATGACCTAGGTTGGGATGGCAAAATGACAAAATTTGGATGTGTTCAAATATTTAAGAGCCATGAAATTAGAATCTATTAAAATAGTAATGCATTGTTGTCATTTTAAATAGTATGTAGATTTCAAAATACTCAAACTTTTAATACTCTCTATAAATACATTATCAGTCCATTAAAATAATGAATAACTAATAGCAATAAATGGAGAGAAATTGAAACTTACTGAAGATCACAGAGCCTGAAAGATTAGAATTGAGAGTAGAGAGTGGAAAATATGTTCTTGATGACTATTCAACTAGGTTTCAAGTTCAAGGTTGTGCCCTCTATAAATGTGTCAGTAGTAGCAGTGGCAATATGCCACAGCTGCTGAGCTTAACACCTTAAGGAAACATTTTTTCCTCAAATAAATATGTTAAATTTTTATGTTCATTTAAAGTAACAATGTGAAAATGGAATCCTATGCCTGATTACTAGAAAAAAAATGTTTTTATTGTTTCCATAATTGCAATGTAGAGTACTTTTAAAAGCCCCTCAACTACTATTTGAAAATCAAATATAAATTTTTTCTACCAAGATAATTAGACATTGTATATTTGTATACAATTGTATATATTGTATATACATTGTATATTTGTATCTCAATGTTTGAAATCTCCCTTCTAATTTTTATATTGAGGGAAAGATGGAATTATTCAGTGTTCTCCAAGGAAAAAGCAACAGTAATAATATAATAATAATAATATATTAATATATAAGGACTCATGATATCTTCCATTAGCATATGGTTGTATATGCACTTTTAACATATATTAAAATTAAGGCTATGCTTGTTCTGCATATAATTGATGTGTCTGTTAATAAGGAGAAGCTGATGAGGACAAGTAGGAAAGCTAGTTTTGATGATTTGAAAGAGTGTAACAGAAAGAAATCTGCAGAGTCCTTGTGTGTTGTGGCTTCAGTTGCACATGGAGGTACCTGCTACCCTGGGAAGTTTTAGCACTTCAGATAAATTAGCTGTGGTCTGCCATGCTGTGAAGACCAAATGCCAGGGTTCTGGACAGCTGCTAGACTGCTGTTTTCCCTCCTTGGACTGGGGCAGTGACCTAGAAACACTATAATCTTGGGTCTTATTTGTGGTCTAGGTATGTGTACATGTGCAGAAAGGGGATAGAATATACAGTGGATTCATGCAAATTCTCTCAATAACTTTATAGTCTTAGTCTGGGGACAAGAAAGGGAGAAGTGGAGATAATTTATTGATTCATCAACAGATAGTATTGGGAAAAAAAGCATTTTGTGTGTGCTCTGCTCTTGGTAATGTGGGATATGACAAGATTTTGAAACGTGAGTCTTTAGATCTTTAAGATCAAAATCTGCCTAGAAAAGACATAGTTCATGTCTTTTGCTGCAAAAATGGGTGGAGCCCACTTCAGGCTGGAAATCTACAAATCACTTCAAGGTATCATTAAGGTAATAATTCTACACAAGAGCCACAGCAACAGCAAGGATCTCTGCCAAGATTCCCCATAGACCAGTGAGTCTCAGACTTGAGCAAGCATCAGAATTAACAGGAGGGCTCAGTAGAACTGATTGCTAAGATACTCCTTGAGTGTTTCTGATTAAGTAGGTCTGAGGAGGAGCTGGAGATCTGCATTTCTTACAGACAACTAGGTGATGCGGATGCTGCTGTGACCCCATTCTGAGAGTCACTACTTTAGGAAACAGGACTGCAGCAAGGAGCAGAAAGAATTGTTTTAAAGGATAATTGTGACTTAGCATGGTTGTAATCGAAACCTGGCTATTTAAGCTGATTTTGCATATTTTGCCTATTTGCATGTTTCAATCAATTTTCTCTTATCTGATGTTGACCAACCTAGACAACATATTAAAAAGCAGAGACATTACTTTGCCAACAAAGGTCCGTCTAGTCAAAGCTATGGTTTTTCCAGTAGTCATGTGTGGATATGAGAGTTGGACTGTAAAGAAAGCCGAGTGCTGAATAATTGATGCTTTTGAACTGTGGTGTTGGAGAAGACTCTTGAGAGACCCTTGGACTGCAAGGAGATCCAACCAGTCAATCCTAAAGGAAATCAGTCCTGAATATTCACTGGAAGGACTGATGCTGAAGCTGAAACTCCAATACTTTGGCCACCTGATGCAAAGAGCTGACTCATTTGAAAAGACCCTGATGCTGGGAAAGATTGAAGGCAAGAGGAGAAGGGGATGATGGAGGATAAGTTTGTTGGATGGCATCACCGACTCCATGCACATGAGTTTGAATCAACTCCGGGAGTTGGTGATGGACAGGGAGGCCTGGCGTGCTGCAGTGCATGGGGTCACAAAGATTTGAACACGACTGAGCAACTGAACTGAACTGAACTAATGTTGACAGGCTGCAAGACTTCGATGCTTTGTGGTGTGATAGTTAAATGTGTTGGGGTTAGTGCCACGCTTCTTAGATGATCAAATCTCAGCTCTGTCATTTATTAACTATGCAACTGGGGGCAAGATATTTATGTTCTGGGAGCAATGGCTTTTTTACCTATACAATGGAAATGATAACACCTACCCCTAGTGTTGCTATTAGGATTCTTTTATAATACATACATTACATTTGGAACAGTGTCTGCAAGCTGTAAATACTTAGTAAAACTTGGCTGTCTTTCTCCTTCTTATCTTTTTATTATTATATTTTTCTTGATAGCTATCTGTTATAGGGATTTAAAGGCTCACACACTACCACCCAAGTATGCTGATTTATTAATTTGTAATTGAAACTTATATAAGCACTAAGGGATGCAGAGAAGTTATTATGTGTTCTCCAGCATTATCAAAAGAAACTGAAATAAGATTAGAAGCTACTAACAGAACTGAGAGATCTCATTTCATTGCTCAATAACTGTTGTGTAATTTATTCTTCACTAAAGGAACAATTGTATATGCCAAATGATTAAATATCCTTAGTGATAAGCTAGGGAATCTTGTCCATCAAATAACACTGAAAATACTTTTAAAAGATTTGTTTAACTTTTAAATAAATTTAAAATAAATGCATTATTTTAAAAGATTTATTTGTTTAACTTTGAAATAAGTTTAAAATAAATGTGTTCTAAAAACACATTTAATTTTTCAATTTAATGATGCCTGCTAAGTCACTTCAGTTGTGTCCAACTCTTTGCAGCTCCATTATGGGCCATAGCCTGCCAGGATCCTCTGTTCATGGGGTTCTCCAGGCAAGAATACTAAAGTGGGTTGCCATGTCCTCTTCTTGGGGATCTTCCTGATCCAGGGATCCAACCCGTGTCTTTTATATCTCCATCATTGGCAGGGAAATTTTTTGCCACTAGTGCCACCTGGCAAGGCTAAAGGTAATGATATTTTAGGGAAATGAAAAGCACAGCTTACTAACATGTAACCTGAGAAAACCACCGTATTTCCAAAAGAAAAAGCAGACTAAAATATTACACGGAAGCAGAAACAGACAAATCTGAGTACTACAAGATAAAATTGAAATTAACATTGTCAAAGAAACATTGTGCTGGACAAAATTAAACAAGCAGGAAGACTTTATTCAAGGCTATTGCAATAGAGGAAAGAGAGCAGAACTCAGTCTGAGCTCAACTCCACTGAAACACAGGGTAAGGAAGTCTGTGTAAGCCACCTGTGTTTGCTATGGGCTTTACCCAAAAATTCTCCAAGCCAGGCTTCAACAGCACGTGAACCATGAACTTCCAGATGTTCAAGCTGGATTTAGAAAAGGCAGAGGAACCAGAGATCAAATTGCTAACATCCAATGGATCATTGAAAAAGCAAGAATTCCAGAGAAACATCTACTTCTGCTTTATTGACTACACCAAAGCCTTTGTGTGGATCAAAGCAAACTGTGGAGAATTCTGAAAGAGATGGGAATACCAGACTACCCAGGGATTGAACCCACGTCTCCTGCATTGACAGGTGGATTCTTTACTATCTGAGCCAGCAGGAAAACCCTAGTAAGAGGCTTTTAAAAAGATTTACATCTCTTTGGGGCAGAGAAAGAATCTTTAATTACAAGGTTTCTAAAGTAAGTACTCTAGGAAGAGCAGGGTCAGGAGTCCAGAGTCAGAAAGAAATCCATCTAAAGTTTAGTCAAGTTGAGGAGAACATGAAGGCTATTTTGGTCAACATCTACTTAGTGGCTATCCACTCCAATATTCTGGCCTGGAGAATTCCATGGACTATCCATCAGGTCAAAAAGAGTCAGACACGACTGAGCGACTTTCACTTTCACTTCACGTTCAATCACAGCAACAATATGTGGCCTGAACACACTTGGAAAGAAACCAGCTAGAGGAAGATTGTTGAGGAGCCATGCCTGTGGATGAGAACATTCCATAGGTTTTTTCAATCTGTGTCCATATCGGAGGTCACGCCCACACCCTTGACATTTCTCAGGTGTGAATACTTCATACAAGGCTTGCTGCTCTCAACCATATGATAGTTGTCCCTGTGGGCACCCAGTCTTCACCAGCCAGGGTGAGTGAGTCTTTGTCGCTGGGCTTTCATACCGCTGGCTCCAGGGAGTGGATCTTGGTCTAGGATACTCATCATTTCCATAGCTTTTTAAAGTAATCTGGAGTTGCAAGGGTATCTTCACCTCCACTGCCCTGCGTGTCAGTTCCCTCTTTCATGTGCAACAACGAATCCTCATTAAATATCTCAATTTGGCTTGATGGGGACAGAACTTGCCAGAAATTTGTGCTCATGCTTGGGTATGTTTTTGGGATCCATCTCAATGTTTTCACCTTGTAGAATGAAGAGAATTGTCTTCTGTTTCACAATTTTTGCTAAAAATTTCATGTACTATCCATTCAGTCTACAGGTGTGGAGAAACTCCTGTGTTATCAAGAAAACTTAAAGCTTTGTCCATTTTGGACCCAGACAAATATTCTTCTGATTGGAAAGTTGAAATGTAATTCTGCAGCCTGGATAGGGAAGTTGTGGAATGTTACAACTTGGAGAGGGAGGAGTGTTACTGTTATAATACACTCTGACTCCTGACTTAAACACTAGTTTACATACAGCCTTTCCTGAAGGCCTATCTGTCTAAACCCTGAACTAGTAAGCTTATGGGCCAAGTGACTTTTACTTCCTTTTTCTTCAAATAAGTCCATTAATGTTTATTCCTGTAACCTCTTTTCAAATTCAAGCTCCAATTAAACATTTTTACATTATAGCCTTTGTGTAGTGATGCTTTTTCCAGCAGATATATTCCAAATTGATAATCAATTGTTTACTAGACTGGAAGCAAAGCCATTTGGATGTTTTAGAATAGTATTTTACTCCAGCTTTTATAGATTATAGATAATTATTTAGGCTTCAGCACAATATCTGTGTTCATGAGTCTCTCTCACCTGACAGGTCCAGATAAATATCAAATTCTTACTTTCCAGTTTCTACACTCCACCCTTAACTTGTGCTTTTGTTGATGTGGATGATGACGTGTGTGAGAGGGGTGCAGTGGAGGGGGAATGGGAGGTGATTAATGAATCGTGAGAAAACACATTTTTCTAAGTAACAACTATTACAATACTGAATAGATCTGCAGACAACCAAATCATGTACTTTTTATTGGGGATATTATAGGTTTACTAGCAATTTAGCTTCCAAATAAATCATTTGAAAAATGGGTAAATACATGTGTTTGGTTTGACCTTTTGCTGACCTTATCTCTGCATTCTAGGTGAATGCATCAATTCAGAGGCAAAAGATGAATAAAGCTAAATTAAGAAACAACTTTATTTGTAAATTTTCCATACACTTTTTTACATTATTATGTCTGGTATTTAGTTGGGGATAATTTTTAATTCTGTTATCTACTCCAGTCATTATTTGGTTGTTCTGTCTCCTTATGTGATCAATTATATCAGACCTAGGTTTTTTAGTTGAGTTACATTGGGGAAATTTCTTACATTTCTTGGGCCTCAAGGTTTAGCATTAATTTGTAAAGTGTGTCCCAGCTCTTTTTGGATTCCTGTATTCTAGCACATAGCAATGTTTTAAATATTAAATCCCCATGCAGACCTTAAAGATGTAGGTAAATATGTGTATGGGCAAGTTTATGGCTTCATGTTCTCTTTAATATGCAATTTCAGCTCCACCAATCCTAAAACTTTAAAAAGCATGATCCAAAGACACTGTTGAAATAAACATTGCCCTCATTTGTCAGCAAGGTAACCAGTTGTCATTCTATTCCAGGAAGATCCGCTCTTCTGAGGAGCAGAGACCTGTTGGCTGCATTTATTTGCCCCTTATTCCTGACTGTTGTTTGGTTTGATTCTTCTTTAGCTCTCAGTCTCTCATCTACTATTCACATTTGCTATTCCCAGTGAAAAGGTTTTGTACAATTCTGGTTTTGTTCCTATCAGTCACTTAAGAAAAAGATACCTATAGGCACAGACATCAATCACCTTTTGAAGGTCCCTGGGAAATTATTATTTATGTGTTGGTTGTGAATCTGTTCCATCCTCTAAAAAGCACAGAGTTGTTAGATTAGGAACATGGTTAGGAAAATACAGCAGTCATTAACCCCCTTATCACTTTTCCTACAAATAAAGACAGGGCAACAACTGGCCAAGCCAGGGGCAGCTGAGCAGAAAAGATCAACAGAATCAAAACCCAACACAGACTGATAAAACTTGACGTTGGGTCTTGGCACAGGTTTAAAATAATTTTATGTAAAAACACTGTCCTCAGAAAATGGAAGTCAGTACAATGATTTAATAAAATCTTATTCCTTTATATACTGTATAAGAAAGATTCTGTTTGCTTTAGAATCTCATGGTTTATTTGTTTGTTTGTTTTAGTCTCATTTCCTTATTTTTACCTCTCAGTGGCTAAGGGTGAAGTTAAAACCACCTTTTGTATTTGTCAGGTTATTAAAATGATGTTATACATTCTCTCTAAAGGGGTGGCTCTACATAGATCATTTAACAATAAATGTTTCTTGAAAAGCTTCATTTCACAAAGGAAGGCGGGAACCAAAGAAGAGCTTGGGATGGAGTGAGTACAGGAGAAGAGAACAGATATGGAAAGTGAGTCCAGTTAAAGGATGCCTACCTAGCAGAAGTCTGGGTCTCATCTGTTCTCTCACCAGAGGCTGGTGACCTCCTGCATTATAAATGTTTGAAGATTATGATAAAAAATAATAATGTTCCTGTCCATATTATTTTGCTTTGGATTTTAGTGTTCATTTTAAATATATAATTTAAAAATAATCTAGTAGAACTATGGTGCTAGAGACTTGGTGGTTCCAAAAGAGCCTTGTCAGGTAGAATTAGCTTGAGCAGGATTCCACGTTGCAGATTTGGTCTCAAAATTGTAGATACAGAAACAATTTTCACCATGCATTTTATGTTGATTAGACTTCTAAAATAGCCTCCTGCCTCAGTTTTCTTATTGGTTGTTAATGAATAAAAGCTATGCAACTTAACAGTGTAGTTGTGAGGATAAAGTAGCATTAGAATGTTGCTTGATATAAGCGTTCAAAAATGTTAGTTGTCATTTTTAGCCTTGTTTGTATTCTCAACAGGCATATGTTGAAATACGCATTTAATTACTTTGTTCCCCTTTCAAAATACTCAGTTCATAGTACCAAATTAATTGAGAAGCTGTATTAATTTTGACATGGAGTGTGTAGAAAAGTGGAGCAAAGGGTCTAAGTGGTTATAATGTATATTTTGCGGGGGTCTTATGCATGTTACATCATTTCTTTTGTGTCTGACTCTGTGCAACCATATGGACTGTAGCCTGCCAGATTCCTCTGTCTGTGGACTTCTCCAGGCAAGAATACTGGAGTGCATTTCCTCCTCCAGGGGATCTTCCCAACCCAGGGATTGAACCCAAGTCTCTTACGTTTCCTGCATTGGCAGGTGGGTTCTTTACCGCTAGTGCCACCTGATGTCTATAGGGTCTGGTAAGCTGCCCAGCACATCATCACAGAGGTCATGCAGTCCCAGGGCTGTCGGATGCACGTTAGACTCTCTCTGTCCTTATTTCTGTGTGTTTCTCTGAATCTCTCTAGATAAATCCCGTTTGAGTTTTTGAGTTACTGTCTGGTTTTCTAGATTGCAGGGTAGCAATCTTTCTTCTTTGACTTGCTTTGTTTTGTTAGTTTCACTGATGCCACTGCTATGCTACAGCATTTAAATGAAAGGAAATAGGATCCTTTTCTTTCTACTTTTAGTTGGGAGTCTTCCTACTTAAGAGTATTCCTAAAAACCATTACCGTTTGTTCTACTGGAATGTTCGGGGGTTTTCATGGGCCCTACGTACCAGTATTCAGTTGATTCATGCCAGGAATAATGGAATAAGCAGTAGATGGAGGTTTCCAGAATTGGAGACCTGAGAGTAATATCCAGGTCTAATGCTACTGCCAGCCATGATCATGGCAAGCCTAACCTCTTCCTTTCCTCACAAGGAGACAATGAGAGAAGACAACTTTTCTCAAGAGTACCTGAACTCTTAACTGTTAGTTATTGAATCAGACTAAGCTTTAATATATAGGAATTATTTACTTAAATTACATTTCTGCCACATGCACACACCAACTGGTGGGGACTCATGGTGGGGACAAGGTCAGCTATGGGCAAAATTTTAAATGTTGTATTTTCTCTGGTCATGAATTGTGATGTAAGGTAAATTTTGTGCCTTCAATACAAAAGAAGTAGTATGTGAGGGTCAGAACACTTTTAGCTGTCTGATAAGAGAAGCAAGGTCAGTGTGATTTGACATGGGTCAGAGAGAATGGGATAAGTCCCTGCTTACAAAGAGACGAGATCTTGCAGAGCCTTATAGGTCATGCTAAGATATCGCATTTTATTCTAAGTGCCTTAAAAAAAAAAAAAAAAAAAAAAA
>SJYT01013164.1:1283-13794 GCA_006410635.1 Cephalophus harveyi | reverse complement strand
AGAGTATCAGACAGAAAGTTAAAATAGAAGGAAATTATAACATGACCCACATACTTCTTACATAACACCTTAAATGTCCTAGTTCCACCACACTGCTAAGATGGAGACAATACAGAACTTCTGGCTTCAACTCTGTGTGGCACACATAATATAAGAATTTTATGAGAATTTGAGATGCACTGATAGAGCAAATCTATAAAGCCAAAAGTCTCAAGTCCTGATTCAAAGGGGAAAACTGTGTACTCCATGTCTTCAGTTTTATGGGACTTTCACATGCATTCTCACATTTCCACAATCCTCAACCTTTATCTGAAGTCAAAAACTGACAGTAAAAGAAGAGGAATTCACACAGAGGGCAAGCGAAAAAGTCAAAATGGATTCCATCTCCTACATACTTCCATGCTCAATAATGGAACTGCTTGTAAGCATTCCTAAGGGCAACTAGAAGAAACAACTCAAAGATCCTTCTTCTCGGATTAGAGAGGTTGATTGAGGAGCTTTAAGTTTGTTTAACTCTCAACTCATCCTTAAGATCACATTGCAGGCCTGTTAACACATTAGAAGATGGGCAGCTCTAGCAGATATTTACAGACAATGCCTGTTTCTGGCCATGGCTGTAGACCCAAGTGGGATGGGATAAGGTTTCCATCTCAGGATACCATATGACACCGCAGGTGTTCTCCTTCTCTGGGAAGCTTTAAAAAACATTGTGGGAAGGACAATATGAGTGAAGAAAACAATGAAACTGACAAGAGCTCTGTTCTTTCTAGTTATCCTGTATCTCACTTATCATTC
Organism: Cephalophus harveyi; assembly: GCA_006410635.1. Lineage (NCBI taxonomy): Eukaryota > Metazoa > Chordata > Mammalia > Artiodactyla > Bovidae > Cephalophus > Cephalophus harveyi. Next base: position 12,999 of record SJYT01013164.1, on the reverse strand, counting down.
CAATTCCAATGACAGACTTAACATGCAATCTGAACCATCTCCCAAGCACTGCCAGTTCTAATTTTTTGATGTTGTTCACTCACTCAGACTTGTCAGACTCTTGTGACTCCATGTATAGCAAGAACCTGGGCTCACCTGTAGAATGGGCAGATTAGAGACAGGTCATAGGATTTCCCTTTCAAATGGGAGCGACAATATTGCTGGCAGTGAGTATTCTGACCGAGGTGAAATGGACACCCAGTGCTGGGAGCTCCCTGATGCTTAGCGAAGTGGATGGGTGAGAGAAAAGCTTACACTGGAAGGCTGGAATACATGGATTCCCACAAATACTTGTCAAATACATAATCCACAGGGACCGACGTAGCAAGAGTGATGTACCACACACTTGCAGAGAGCAGGTCAGAGGAAATCAACACTGCTGAATACCTCTGTGTTCTAATTTTTTGATGTTGTTCACTCACTCAGACTTGTCAGACTCTTGTGACTCCATGTATAGCAAGAACCTGGGCTCGCCTGCAGAATGGGCAGATTAGAGACAGGTCATAGGATTTCCCTTTCAAATAGGAGCAACACTATTGCTGGCAGTGAGTACTCCAACCGAGGTGAAATGGACACCCTGTGCTGGGAGCTCCCTGATGCTTAGCGAAGGGGATGGGTGAGAGAAAAGCTTACACTGGAAGGCTGGAATACATGGATTCCCACAAATACTTGTCAAATACATAATCTACAGGGACCGACGTAGCAAGAGTGATGTACCACACACTTGCAGAGAGCAGGGCAGAGGAAATCAACACTGCTGAATACCTCTGTGTCTTGGCATAAGGAAGCAAGAATCAGTACAGCCACAAAAAGGCAATTCTGTACATCAGCTTCATCAAACATGAAACATGAACTACAGTACAACTGAGAAGGAAGGAGATACAAGCTTTTGGGAGTTGGGGGGTGTGGTGAGGTGGGGTGGGCAGCGGGCTTCCTCTAGCTCATGCTACTCTCATTTACAAGTGGAAATGCACATACTTCTGAAGATGCAGTTACCATAGTAACAAGAGGGGAACCCGAAGAAATGCTGCCAACTTGTGGTCCGCTTTCTGGAGCAGCAACCTTAAAATGTGGCCTGATGGACACTGGCTATTCACAAGGCGGCCGGGCTCTAAATTATGCCTACCTTTATGAAATGGCCAGGGGTCCCACAACAAAATAAAAACCAGTACAAAGCACATGATGAGGAAGGAAACCTCAACAGGTAAATACTTAGTCGATGCTTAGAAAGATGCCTCCAGAAATGTGCCTCATTTGCTCTCTTATCAGGGATATGAAATGTTAAACTGCAACACAATATCACTACTGAGAAGTGAAACAGGCGACTATCCAAAACTCTACAGATAAGGAAAAGTAGAGCAATATTAGTAAAGGGGACCCTTGTATGCCTCTGGTGGGAGGTAAGCTGTCAGAGCCTTTATAAGCATGACTGTCAAAGGGCCTGGGAATCACAAAATGAGACAAAGGATGTCATATAGCAGTTCCATCCCAGAATACTTGAGAAATCAACAAATCATGGAAAACACATGGCCAAACCCCACCTCCACAAACATGCACTTCAGGAGCATTTCCAATGCCAAGAGAGGAAAGGAAAGAGAATCGTTGGGTGCAGACGAAAGGAGAAAGAAATGAGACATAGAGACACAACAAAATATGACTCAGACATTATGAAAATGCCAAAAAAAAGAAAAAGCCATATTCAGGGATACAGAAAAATCTACGCAGAATCACAGTGAGTACAGAAGGGTGGATTAGACATATCAAAATATATACCTTCCAGAGGGGATTAAAACACGTATTGATGGCTCTGAGTACCCAAACAAAAGTGAAATCAACTACACTCCTGGTAAGAAAATTAGTTAGTGAAGGGTATTGGTGGGTAGAGGCTGAAATGTGAAGGCTGGAAGTAACTTATACCCACAAGTACGTATGCAATTCATAATCCACAAGGTCCTCCTGGATCAAGAGACATGTACTCCACTGATTCTAAAAGATAGCTCTGACAATAGCCACAGTTGAATACCTCCAGGTATCTGTGGAAAGGAAGGAGAAACTGTTTCCCTGCAACAACTACAATGGTGTCAATAGTCTTAAATAAGAACTCAAGTTTGACTTAAAAAAAAAAAAAAAAAACTCAAAGAGTAAAGAGACAAGACATTTGGTGAAGTCCTGTGTCTCCTAATCGCATTTGACAACCAGGCCAGAGATAACCTCAGAGGCTGCTATCACCATAGTAACATGAGGAGGAAATTTAAAAAATGCCACTGCCTTGCAGACATCTTCTCTAACAGCAACCTGAAAATCCTTGCTGATGGCCACACTATTCACAAGGGTGAAGAGCTCTTACAGATACCCACCTTTAACAAATAGCCAGGGCTCAAATGGGGGAAAGAAGCTAAGGGAAACACAGGGGAAGCTCACAGGAAGAGGATATGAATTGGGAAACACAATTCCGTGTTTCTTTAGAAAAGCACATGACAATTTGCACATAGGGGGAATGCTAAGAGATATCAACAAAGATGCAAAGACATTATCACCTCTGCCTGAGCATTTAGAAAGGCCACAGTCAAAAGCTGGACATGGCATCAGTAGTAGAGTAACACTGGTACAGTGGACACTTTAGGGTACTGATGGGATGGACCTGGTAAGAGGCACTATGCGCATGATAAGAAAAGTGCAGTCCCATGGGAGAAAAACAAATAAAGAAGTAGAGACAGTATGATCAATCAGGTGTTCTCGTGGAATATTTCAGAAATGAACAGACTTCAAACATCACACACCCCAAGCCAGGTCCTGAGGCACCACTTACAACATCAAAGAGATGAAAAAAAAGGTATCATGCCTGGACAGAGGAATGGATAAAGAAATGTGATATAGGTCTAGAATGAATTTTAAATCAAGCATTGGCATCTGAAAGGAGGCCGTCTTCACACATAGAGATAAATCCAGGGATCATCACACTGAGCGAAGGAGGGTCGATTCAAGACACATTCTGGGATGCTACAGAGTGGTGGAAATAAAAAATCCACAGCAGTGAGCAGCCACACAAAGGTGAGGTGGACACCCAACCTGACAAGAAACTTATGGGTAGCAGAGTACCCTGGTGGATGGAAGGGATACATCTGGAGCTTGGCATTTGGTTCTTCCCACAGATACATATAAAATAGAGAATCCATGTAAACCTACTTCAGCAAGAGTGGTAGATGAAACACACTTTAATAGCATGTAGGTGAAAACAAGCACAGCTGAATACATCAACCAGTCGCAGTACCAGGGAACAAAAATCCAGACACGGATTAGAAATGCATCCTTGGCAATCAACTTAAATAGAGTAGGAACTTTTACTTAAAATAAAATCCCAAAGTGAGCAGTCACCAGAATTTGTGGCATCATCTGGATCCTTCTACTTGAGTGTACAAATTGGCCTGATGAAAACTCTCAGGCATTGCAGGCCAACCTAAAAGAGGACAGAAGAAAGAAACCTTCCAGCGTGGAGGATTTTCTCTGCCACCACAGCATGAAAACAATCGCTTATGGACATCTGAGAGTCACAAGGCTGCTGGACTCGACATGACACCTACCTTTGAACACGTCAGGTGTCACACACCCAAAATTAAATAAATAAGTAGACACAAACATACAAAGCAAAACTGGAACACTCTCAGGAAGAAACCATCAGCAGGTAAGTACAATTAAAGTGCTTTCCAAAAGCAAAAAGCCTATGAATAATACTCCATAGGGTTTCTTATAAGAGATACAATATTCAAACTACCACAAGACATCAACTCTGAACAATGCAAAACACCACCATGGAAAAAGGACTGGACCGGAAAGGGTAGATTAACATTAGGCAGTGGGATCCTTTTATAATAGTGGGGGCATATCAGTGGGAGGAGCCAGGATAAAAATCACTGTCCACATGCCTTTATAAAAACAAATTAGAAAGTATGACAGGGCCTCTCCACTCCTATGACCCTTCAGAAATACACAGATTTTGAAAACCACACACCCCAGAGCATGGACTGCAGCAGGATTCCCAATGCCCAGAGATGAAACAAAAGAAAGTACATGGGGACAGAGAGGTGAATGGATCGAGGAATGGGATACGGCTTCATGACAGAATATGACTCAGGCATTGAAACAAGGAAATACTGTCATTGTCAGAGGTACAGATAAGTGTGGTGATAATCAGAGTCAGTGAAGAATGGGCAGATTAGAGACAGGTCATAGGATTTCCCTTTCAAATGGGAGTGACTATATTGCTGGCAGTGAGTACTCTGACCGAGGTGAAATGGACACCCAGTGCTGGGAACTCCCTGATGCTTAGCGAAGGGGATGGGTGAGAGAAAAGCTTACACTGGAAGGCTGGACTACATGGATTCCCACAAATACTTGTCAAATACATAATCCACAGGGACCAACATAGCAAGAGTGATGTACCACACACTTGCAGAGAACAGGTCAGAGGAAATCAACACTGCTGAATATCTCTGTGTTTTGGTGTAAGGGGGCAAGAATCAGTACAGCCACAAAAAGGCAACTCTGTATATCAGCTTCATCAAACATGAAATATGAACTCCAGTACAACTGAGAAGGAAGGATATACAAGCTTTTGGGGGCTGGGGGTGTGGTGAGGTGGGGTGGGCAGTGGGCTTCTCCTAGCTCATGCTACTCTCATTTACAAGTGGAAATGCATATCCCTCTGAAGAGGCAGTTACCATAGTAACAAGAAGGGAGCCCAAAGAAATGCTGCCACCTTGTGGCCGCTTTCTGGAGCATCAGTCTTAAAATGTCACCTGATGGACACTGGCTATTCACAAGGTGGCCAGTCTCTAAATGACACCTACCTTTCTGAAATGGCCGGGGGTCCCACAACAGATTAAAAACCAGAACAAAGCACATGATGAGGAAGGAAATTTCAACAGGTAAATACTTAGTCGATGCTTAGAAAGTTGCCCCAGTAATGTGTCTCATTTGCTCTCTTATCAGCGATACGAAAAGTTAAATTGCAGCACAATATCACTGCTGAGAAGTGAAACAGGCAACTATCCAAATCTCTATAGATAAGGAAAAATAGAGCAATATCAGTAAAGGGGACCCTTGTATGCCACTGGTGGGACGTAAGCGGTCAGAGCCTTTATGAGCATGACTGTCAAAGGGCACTGGAATCACAAAATGAGACAGATAATGTCATATGTCAGTTCCATCCTGGAATACTTGAGAAATCAACAAAACATGGGAAACACACGGCCAAACCCCCACCTCCTCTAACATGCAATTCAGAAGCATTTACAATGCCCAAGAGAGGAAAGGAAAAAGAATCGTTGGGTGCAGATCAAAGGTGAAAGAAATGAGACATCGAGACACAACAAAATATGACTAAGACATTATGAAAATGCAAAAAATTTTGCCATTTTTAGGGATACAGAAAAATCTACAGAGAATCACAGTAAGTACAGAAGGGTGGAATAAAGACATATGAAAATATACACCTTCCAGAGGGGATTAAAACACGTATTAATGGCTATGAGTACCCAAACAAAAGTGAAATGGACTACACTCTTGGTAAGAAAATTACAGTTAGCCAAGGGTATCAGTGGGTGAAAGGCTGAAAGGTGAAGGCTGGAATAAACTTATACCCACAAGTACGTGTGCAATTCATAATCCACAAGGACCTCCTGTATCAAGAGACATGTACTGCACTGATTCTAAAAGATAGCTCTGACAATAAACACAGTTGAATACCTCCAGGTATCTGTGGAAAAGAAGGAGAAAATTTTTCCCTGCAACAACTACAATGGTGTCAATAGTCTTAAACAAGAAATCCAGTTTGACTTAAAGAAAAACCTCAAAGAGTAAAGAGATAAGACATTTGGTGAAGTCCTGTGTCTCCTACACGCATTTGAAAACCAGGCCAGAGATAACCTCAAAGGCTGCTATCACTATAGTAATACGAGAAGGAAATGAAAAAATGCCGCCGCCTTGTGGACATCTTCTCTAACAGCAACCTGAAAACCCTTGCTGATGGCCACACTATTCACAGGAGTGCTGAGCTCTAACAGATACCCATCTTTAACAAATAGCCAGGGCTCAAATGGGGGAAAGAAGCTAAGGGAAACACGGGGAAGCTAACAGGAAGAGGATATGAACAGGTAAACACAATTACATGTTTCTTTAGAAAGCACATGTCAATTTGCACATAGGATGAATGCTAAGAGATACCAACAAAGATGCAAAGACATTATCACGTCTGCCTGAACATTTAAAAAGGCCACTGGAAAAAAATGGACATGGCATCAGTGGTAGAGTAACACTGGTACAGTGGACACTTTAGGGTACTGATGGGATGGACCTTGTAAGAGGCCCTATGCGTATGACAAGAAAAGTCCAGTCCCATGGGAGAAAAATAAATAAATAAAGAAGTAGAGACAGTCTGATCAATCAGGTCCTCTCCTGGAATATTTCAGAAATGAACAGACTTCAAACATCACACACCCCAAACCAAGTCCCGTGGCTAGAAAGAAACACTCACAACATCAAAGAGATGAAAATAAAGATTGCATGCCTGCACAGAGGAATGGATAAAGAAATGTGATATACGTCTAGAATGAATTTTAAATCGAGCATTGACATGTGAAAGGAGTCCATCTTCACAGATAGAGAGAAATCCAGAGATCATCACACTGAGTGAAGGAGGGTTGATTCAAGACACATTCTGGGATGCAACAGAGTGGCAGAAATAAAAAATCCACAGCACTGAGCAGCCACACAAAGGTGACATGGACACCCAATGTGACAAGAAACTTATGGGTAGCAGGGTACCCTGGTGGATGGAAGGGATACATCTGGAGCTTGGCATTTGGTTCTTCCCACAGATACATATAAAATAGAGAATCCATGTAAACCTACTTCAGCAAGAGTGGTAGATGAAACACACTTTAATAGCATGTAGGTGAAAACAAGCACAGTTGAATACATCAACTAGTCTCAGTGCCACGGAACAAGAATCTGGACACGGAAAAGAAATGCATCCTTGGCAATCAACTTAAATAGAATAGGAACATTTACCTAAAAGAAGATCCCAAAGTGAGCAGTCACCAAGATTTGTGACATCATCTGGATCATTCTACTCAAGTGTACAAATTGGCCTGATGAAAACTCTCAGGTGGTGCAGGCCATCCTAAAAGAGGACAGAAGAAAGAAACCTTCCAGTGTGGAGGATTTTCTCTGCCACCACAGCATGAAAATAGAAATGCATCCTTGGCAATCAACTTAAATAGAGTAGGAACTTTTACTTAAAATAAAATCCCAAAGTGAGCAGTCACCAGAATTTGTGGCATCATCTGGATCCTTCTACTTGAGTGTACAAATTGGCCTGATGAAAACTCTCAGGCATTGCAGGCCAACCTAAAAGAGGACAGAAGAAAGAAACCTTCCAGCGTGGAGGATTTTCTCTGCCACCACAGCATGAAAACAATCGCTTATGGACATCTGAGAGTCACAAGGCTGCTGGACTCGACATGACACCTACCTTTGAACACGTCAGGTGTCACACACCCAAAATTAAATAAATAAGTAGACACAAACATACAAAGCAAAACTGGAACACTCTCAGGAAGAAACCATCAGCAGGTAAGTACAATTAAAGTGCTTTCCAAAAGCAAAAAGCCTATGAATAATACTCCATAGGGTTTCTTATAAGAGATACAATATTCAAACTACCACAAGACATCAACTCTGAACAATGCAAAACACCACCATGGAAAAAGGACCGGACCGGAAAGGGTAGATTAACATTAGGCAGTGGGATCCTTTTATAGTAGTGGGGGCATATCAGTGGGAGGAGCCAGGATAAAAATCACTGTCCACATGCCTTTATAAAAACAAATTAGAAAGTATGACAGGGCCTCTCCACTCCTATGACCCTTCAGAAATACACAGATTTTGAAAACCACACACCCCAGAGCATGGACTGCAGCAGGATTCCCAATGCCCAGAGATGAAACAAAAGAAAGTACATGGGGACAGAGAGGTGAATGGATCGAGGAATGGGATACGGCTTCATGACAGAATATGACTCAGGCATTGAAACAAGGAAATACTGTCATTGTCAGAGGTACAGATAAGTGTGGTGATAATCAGAGTCAGTGAAGAATGGGCAGATTAGAGACAGGTCATAGGATTTCCCTTTCAAATGGGAGTGACTATATTGCTGGCAGTGAGTACTCTGACCGAGGTGAAATGGACACCCAGTGCTGGGAACTCCCTGATGCTTAGCGAAGGGGATGGGTGAGAGAAAAGCTTACACTGGAAGGCTGGACTACATGGATTCCCACAAATACTTGTCAAATACATAATCCACAGGGACCAACATAGCAAGAGTGATGTACCACACACTTGCAGAGAACAGGTCAGAGGAAATCAACACTGCTGAATATCTCTGTGTTTTGGTGTAAGGGGGCAAGAATCAGTACAGCCACAAAAAGGCAACTCTGTATATCAGCTTCATCAAACATGAAATATGAACTCCAGTACAACTGAGAAGGAAGGATATACAAGCTTTTGGGGGCTGGGGGTGTGGTGAGGTGGGGTGGGCAGTGGGCTTCTCCTAGCTCATGCTACTCTCATTTACAAGTGGAAATGCATATCCCTCTGAAGAGGCAGTTACCATAGTAACAAGAGGGGAGCCCAAAGAAATGCTGCCACCTTGTGGCCGCTTTCTGGAGCATCAATCTTAAAATGTCAACTGATGGACACTGGCTATTCACAAGGTGGCCGGTCTCTAAATGACACCTACCTTTCTGAAATGGCCGGGGGTCCCACACCAAAATAAAAACCAGAACAAAGCACATGATGAGGAAGGAAATTTCAACAGGTAAATACTTAGTCGATGCTTAGAAAGTTGCCCCAGAAATGTGCCTCATTTGCTCTCTTATCAGCGATACGAAAAGTTAAATTGCAGCACAATATCACTGCTGAGAAGCGAAACAGGCAACTATCCAAATCTCTATAGATAAGGAAAAATAGAGCAATATTAGTAAAGGGGACCCTTGTATGCCACTGGTGGGACGTAAGCGGTCAGAGCCTTTATGAGCATGACTGTCAAAGGGCACTGGAATCACAAAATGAGACAGATAATGTCATATGTCAGTTCCATCCTGGAATACTTGAGAAATCAACAAAACATGGGAAACACACGGCCAAACCCCCACCTCCTCTAACATGCAATTCAGAAGCATTTACAATGCCCAAGAGAGGAAAGGAAAAAGAATCGTTGGGTGCAGATCAAAGGTGAAAGAAATGAGACATCGAGACACAACAAAATATGACTAAGACATTATGAAAATGCAAAAAATTTTGCCATTTTTAGGGATACAGAAAAATCTACAGAGAATCACAGTAAGTACAGAAGGGTGCAATAAAGACATATGAAAATATACACCTTCCAGAGGGGATTAAAACACGTATTAATGGCTATGAGTACCCAAACAAAAGTGAAATGGACTACACTCTTGGTAAGAAAATTACAGTTAGCCAAGGGTATCAGTGGGTGAAAGGCTGAAAGGTGAAGGCTGGAATAAACTTATACCCACAAGTACGTGTGCAATTCATAATCCACAAGGACCTCCTGTATCAAGAGACATGTACTGCACTGATTCTAAAAGATAGCTCTGACAATAAACACAGTTGAATACCTCCAGGTATCTGTGGAAAAGAAGGAGAAAATTTTTCCCTGCAACAACTACAATGGTGTCAATAGTCTTAAACAAGAAATCCAGTTTGACTTAAAGAAAAACCTCAAAGAGTAAAGAGATAAGACATTTGGTGAAGTCCTGTGTCTCCTACACGCATTTGAAAACCAGGCCAGAGATAACCTCAAAGGCTGCTATCACTATAGTAATACGAGAAGGAAATGAAAAAATGCCGCCGCCTTGTGGACATCTTCTCTAACAGCAACCTGAAAACCCTTGCTGATGGCCACACTATTCACAGGAGTGCTGAGCTCTAACAGATACCCATCTTTAACAAATAGCCAGGGCTCAAATGGGGGAAAGAAGCTAAGGGAAACACGGGGAAGCTAACAGGAAGAGGATATGAACAGGTAAACACAATTACATGTTTCTTTAGAAAGCACATGTCAATTTGCACATAGGATGAATGCTAAGAGATACCAACAAAGATGCAAAGACATTATCACGTCTGCCTGAACATTTAAAAAGGCCACTGGAAAAAAATGGACATGGCATCAGTGGTAGAGTAACACTGGTACAGTGGACACTTTAGGGTACTGATGGGATGGACCTTGTAAGAGGCCCTATGCGTATGACAAGAAAAGTCCAGTCCCATGGGAGAAAAATAAATAAATAAAGAAGTAGAGACAGTCTGATCAATCAGGTCCTCTCCTGGAATATTTCAGAAATGAACAGACTTCAAACATCACACACCCCAAACCAAGTCCCGTGGCTAGAAAGAAACACTCACAACATCAAAGAGATGAAAATAAAGATTGCATGCCTGCACAGAGGAATGGATAAAGAAATGTGATATACGTCTAGAATGAATTTTAAATCGAGCATTGACATGTGAAAGGAGTCCATCTTCACAGATAGAGAGAAATCCAGAGATCATCACACTGAGTGAAGGAGGGTTGATTCAAGACACATTCTGGGATGCAACAGAGTGGCAGAAATAAAAAATCCACAGCACTGAGCAGCCACACAAAGGTGACATGGACACCCAATGTGACAAGAAACTTATGGGTAGCAGGGTACCCTGGTGGATGGAAGGGATACATCTGGAGCTTGGCATTTGGTTCTTCCCACAGATACATATAAAATAGAGAATCCATGTAAACCTACTTCAGCAAGAGTGGTAGATGAAACACACTTTAATAGCATGTAGGTGAAAACAAGCACAGTTGAATACATCAACTAGTCTCAGTGCCACGGAACAAGAATCTGGACACGGAAAAGAAATGCATCCTTGGCAATCAACTTAAATAGAATAGGAACATTTACCTAAAAGAAGATCCCAAAGTGAGCAGTCACCAAGATTTGTGACATCATCTGGATCATTCTACTCAAGTGTACAAATTGGCCTGATGAAAACTCTCAGGTGGTGCAGGCCATCCTAAAAGAGGACAGAAGAAAGAAACCTTCCAGTGTGGAGGATTTTCTCTGCCACCACAGCATGAAAATGATCGCTGATGGACATGTGAGATTCACAAAGCTGCTGGACTCAACATGACACCTACCTTTGAACACGGCAGGTGTCACACTCCCAAAATTAAATAAATAAGTAAACACACACATACAATGCAAGACTGGAACACTCTAAGGAAGAAACCATCAGCAGGTAAGTACAATTGAAGTGTTTTCAAAAAGGAAAATGCCCATGTACGATACTCCATAGGGTTTATTATCAGAGATAAATTATCCAAACTGTCACGAGACGTCAACTCTGAGCAGTGGAAAAGGCCAGCATGGAAAACGGACCGGACCGGAAAGGGCAGATGAACATTAGTCAGCGAATTCCTTTTATAGTAGTGGGGGCATATCAGTGGGAGGAGCCAGGATAAGAATCACTGTCCACATGCCTTTATAGAAACAAATTAGAAAGTATGACAGGGCCTCTCCACTCCTATGATCCTTCAGAAATACACAGATTTTGAAAACCA